>CM057342.1:576355042-576532466 GCA_030015575.1 Agapanthus africanus
ACGTCCCTAGTCGTGGGAGTACCGAGAGAGGGCATCGATACTCCGGAGTAGACTAGCGTATGCGCTTCTCATCCCAGCTCGGGAGACGGTCTGTCCCACAGCCGTCGGTACGTCGTACTTGAGATAGTATGCGGGTGTTCGTTAGGTTACGAGTACACTGGACAGGACTCGTCGGGAACTGATGGTTGGTATTATACCTATCGTCAGTTATCAGTTCCCAGGTGACATGAGTACAGCTTAGTCAGCTGACTTGACACTGTCACTTCGCCTCGAGTGTGTTCCCACTGTTCTTTGATTACTACCCTATCACGGCTCTACTGAGTCGTGCAAACAGGTAGTAGTTGGGAGCAGTCCCGAAGCACTTGGAGGCAGTGACGGTTAGACAGGATTCGTCTTTCCCGGTATTGGGGTTGACATCGCGCTGTGTCTAGGAGAGCCATTACACGAGTAGTTCCTGGCCAAGGCAAGCGAGATATACTGGTAGGTTCCAGTGTTATCTCAGGGTGTTCTGGGCTTCACTCCGACACGACTTGTACCGCTATTAGGGGTCTGACGCTTGCCGCCCCCCTAGGCCCGACATGCGATGTATCAGACGAACAGAACGGACTGTACGGAGATTGTCACATATAGACTCAGTAGGAGTTCGGATGGGTTTATCTCATCGGCCTTCTTATCGACATCTACCTGGGGACCATTACGTACAGCTAGTGCCACTTGCGGTCTGTGGTTAAACCCACTGCCAGCGTAGTGTCGAGTCTTTAGAGTCCCACACAGAGAGTTTCCCTGCACTGAGCGAAACGTGTAGAGGCCGTATGGTTTTACGGCAGGGCTGCGATCACTTACGTACACTTGTGTGCGTGTCGTGTTCGGGCAGGCAATACTAGTGGGCTTTGGTTTAAGCCGGATCCTAGTATTGCATGGATGGATTTGTTTTGTCTTCTGCGCATCCGCATTCTACGGAATACGGATGCAGGTGTGTATGCACAGTTTTCTGGAGCGATGAAGGAGGAGGTGCCTCATTAGGGTTTTGGCAGTTGGTTCGGCCAAAACCACTATGTGGCAGGCTCATTAGGGTTTTGACAGTTGATTCGGTCAAAACCATTTTGAGGCGGACTCATTAGGGTTTCGACAGTTCGTTTGGTCAAAACCATAATGAGCCAGGGACATAATTTACTAATCTTTTTATTGATAATTTTGTTATGGCTAATTACATTGACCATTTGACCATCTTGACTTTCTTGACCTTTTGACCAAAGTTGACTTGGATCTTCTTAGAAGATCTAAAGTATTTTTTGGTTTTCTTTTTATTTAGTTATGATAATGGTCATGTCATTTGTAGCCATCACCTTTATCTTGATTGGATTTGTAATGATAATGTTTGTGCATTATTGCAACCATGGTTAGCTTTTCTCTTGGTTAAGCTTTTCATTTGCTTATTATCATTCTCTCTCTTGAAATGAGAAGCTCCATGGTTGCTAGAAAATCTCCTTCTTCTTCCTCCTCTTGATTTCTCCTTTGATCTCATGTGTTGAGAGAAAAAGGATTCTACTTGACAAACACATCCATACATCTTCTCTACACTACCTAGGGCTTCTAGATTAGCAATCTCCTTGCCCTAGTTACCTCGGCTTGAGGTGGAGCTCGGTGTACATCTCTCGGGTGGATCGTCTTCGACTCAAGGAGGCCGCGGAGGTGACCGAAGTCCGGATCAACCATTGAGCAAGCAATGAGAAGAACAACAAGAAGAGAAGAACATCAAAGAAGAACAACAACAAGAAGAGAAGGAGTTCAAGTTGAGGTATAACCACTTTGCCGAGTAGTTAACTCTTCTTTGCATGTATGCTAGTTTAGTTTAGCAAAGATCCGGCTTTTACGGTCCATGTTACAAAGTTTAGAAAAATTTTGATTTACCGTTTCCGCAACCCCGAAAGTACCGGGAGAGGTAACGTGGACCTAACAGAAATGATATTACAAGTTGCGTTGGGTACAAAAAAGCAATTACGCAAAACCAAAACATGTCCATCTGATATTCCCAGGTGATAGTCCCCCACGGCTTTAGCATCCATGCTAGCTCCGTTTGCAACTCTGAGGGTCATGTCACCTGCCTTCAAAACCCTACGGTTTCTCAACGCCTGCAAAGAATTACAGATATGAGATCCTGATCCAGTATCCAATACCCAGGAAGTAGAGTTTATTGAAAGACAGTTTTCAATAACATACACACCAGAAGCTGAAGCCGCAACCTGCTTCAGTTTCTATGTCCTGGCCTTCCAAGCCCTGCAATCTTTCTTCCAGTGTCCACTCTTATGACAATAGAAGCATTCTTCTTTACCTACAAGCTTCCCCGCTATCATTGTTACCTTTGCCTTTCCCTTCGTATCCACTTTACTAACACCGCCCCTTGGTTTGGCGGGGGCTTTCCTCTTCTTTCCCTTGGCTTTCGCCTTGGACCTAGAAGAAGAAGATCCTCCTACAAACAAAGTGGATGTTTCCCTACTTTTCTGTAGGGTGCCCTCTGCGCTCCTCAGCATGTTGAGGAGTTCTGAAAGTTCAACCTCTTTTCCTTGCATGTTGAAGTTAAGGATAAATTGGGCGTAAGTGGAAGGAAGGGACTGGAGAATCAAATCAGTATAGAGTTCATTCTCCAACGTGGTCCCAAGGTCCGCGAGCTCCTCAATGTAGCCAATCATCTTAAGCACGTGTTCCGCTACCGATGATCCGACGGCCAACCTTGCCGAAAACAACTTCTTTGACACATCGTATCTTGCGATACGAGACTGCTCTCCATACAGTTCTTTTGTATGGAGAAATATGGACTCTAGGTCCATATTCTCGTGCCTCCTCTGATGTTCATTGTCTATCGAGGCAAGTACGAAGCACTTGGCCTTCGCGCTATCAATCTCCCAAGTCTTACGGATTTCCTTATCCGCGACGCTGGAGGTGGGACCTGGGACGGGGGGAGCTTTGGTGGTAAGAAGATACCCCAGCTTGTCGTAAGTGATTTCCATTTTGACATTCCTGAGCCAATCTTTGTAGTTTGACCCTGTCAGTATGTTTTTATCTAGAAGTAACTTAAGTCCAGTCAAGTCGATTGGTCTCTGCAATTAGGAGAGAGAAGAAGAAACACTCAGCATGATGCTCTTGCAAGTTTAGAATGGTTTTTAGTTTTTCTAAAAAGGATGGCTCCCACTGTCTCTCGAATCCCTCCTCAAACCATAAAGGAAGAATTAGTCGGGATCAATCCCACCGCACAATACTTGCTTAACCGTTCAGCCAGGCCAGTGTTGGTACTTCGAGGGAGGTTTTCCAACGCTTTCGCGAAGTTCCTTAATTAAATAACCTCTTTTCCCTGGGGGCGTAGCCCCGCTAACACCTTTCTAGGCACCTACTAGGTTTATAGCATTGATCGTTTAGTGAGAAATTTCCCGAGGAGTAGCATATACTCACAGTAGGATCGGGATCCAAATATCATCGCGTGACGAAACTGAAGGAATCCTACCAGAATCACCACACTCCAAATGGTATGCAAATCTAGCAAGTTTCAGTACTTATGAAACTCCCGATGTGGATTTTTGCCCCATGCTCTTATGACCTTGACTTTGGCCAACAAATCATAAGTCACATGTCAAGTTCTACCCGTCGTTCTCCAGGTTAATTTGAATCCACCCGTACCTACCCTTGACTTTGGCCAACAAGGCAGTACGACTGTTCTAAATCAACGCATCTATCTAAGCTGCACATGAATATCCAGTAGCTACCAATCACTATGCCTTGACTTTGGCCAACAAACATAGCTTGAATACTATAGACTATTCATGTGAAACGACGGAGGGCTACGAATGGTTTTGGCGAAACCGTGAACGTAGTGAACTTGATATAATCGATGGAACAAGATAGCTTTTAAAAGGAGTGGCTCAAGCTCCGCATTTAAAAGTTATTTTTGAAAAAAACCGAGTGGTTTTTCGAAAGTGTTCCAACGACTTTTGCTTGGTTTATTATCTTGCATTAGTTCTTTTAATGCGTGATATTCTTGCATTAGTTCTTTTAATGTGTCCCATCATTTAATCCTACCATTGCAGAAAACAACCAAAATATGACGTACGCTTATGCCATTCGCATTCGCCATGGGGCCCCGTCATCACCCGTTAGGTTACTTAACTAACGACAGAGCGGGGGCTGGGCTAGCGCGGCTGTAAAACATAAGCAACGTCTGAATAGTTATAAATATATAGAAATGATAGACATTACAGATCACAAATGAATACATTGGATATACTAGGAATTCGCAATCCGTTCGAGCCTGCAACGAAAAGCGGATTACACGGTCGCGGTGAATAGCTAAAACCCCACCAAAGACCCCTACGGGTGCGGAAAACTACCCGCCAAGTACCCGAAGTGGAGCAACCTCCCTCAACGCCGTGAGTAGGCCACTCGGCACTTCGAGATACCCGGTAGTTTGTGCACCCCCTCCATGGGTCTATCCTAGGAGCAAAAACAGTAAAAAGAATTATACAATGACGGCTACAACCCCGACCCGGTTGTGCGGCCATATAAATAATATTACATCAATTTACATATTACATGAATGAAAGAAAAAGAAAAGCTCATCTCACATCCACCCCGGCTATTCACCCGTAATAGTCCAACGCATTCATATACACATACAATCATCAATCATATATCACAGATATATATAACCCCGACTAATCGACATATAGCGATTAGCCGACGTTCAATACATACAAACATCACAGATATAACATATTAGTCAAAGTATAGTGAAGTTCGATCCAAAAATAAGGATTTATAGGCCCCCAAAAACAAATATCTTTTTTGGAAAACCTGGGCACAAATAAACCTTCTTAAAAACCCCAAAACCCTACCAGAAGAACACTGCACCAAACCCGGTCGCGAGAAGAGCCAAGATGGCGGCGGTTCCGCGGCAAATATATACTCATTGCCGCAGAACCGCGGCAGTTTGATGGATTCAGGCGACCGTTTTTGGTGGGTGTCTTCACAAAACCCTGAGCCGATTTTAGGAGTAAAACTTTTTTTCTTTTGAGCACAAAAAATTTCAACAAAAAGTTAGGGTTTTTGATGTTTAAGTTTTTGTGATTTTTCCAATCGAACTTCCATACACTTTACTACTTAACTAGTTTAAGTTTAGTTAGGCTCTGATACCACTGTAAGTCCACGTTGCCAACCCCGGTTCTTGCGGGGAGGCGGAAACGGTATAAAAATCAATTTTTTAGCGCATTAGGCAACATGGACTAACAAAAGTCGGGATCTTTTCTAAACTAAACTAGCTACCAAGCTAAAGAGAGTTAGCTACTCGGAAAAGATGTTATACCTAACTTGAACTCTTTCTTCTTGAAACCTTTGTAGAGTTTGGATGGTGCTTTCCTCGTCGCCTTCTTCCGTCGAAGATAGATCCACCTGAGGGTTCAACCTTCGGGCTCCTTTCTCGAACTTTGAGAGAACTAGGATCTTTGGCTTGCTAGACCTCTAACCCTAGAGTGAGTAGAGAGTGGTTTTGGGGTGTTCTTATCTCAAGGAGAGAGTTTCTCAACACATGAGAGTGAGTCTCCTTGAACTAGAGGAGGAGGAAGAAGAAGAGAGGAGAGAGAAGTGTTATGATAGAATGAAATGGCTTTTTACAACCATAACATAATATGAAATGAATTATCAAATTAATAATAATAATCTAAATGAAATAGTTGATGGATGGTTTGGAATGACAATTATCATTACACACATTAAATGGTTTTGCTAGAATCAAAGAGCATCTTTGATATGTAATGATGATAGTCAAAGTTTCAACCATGGTCAACAAGTCAACCTTGGTCAAGAAGTCAACAAACCCAACCATGACACAATTTCATTTAATTAATATTATTAATTGATATATCATAAATTCATTAGGGTTTGGAAAAAGAAGACTGTCAACTGTGCATACACACCCGTTCCGAAACCCTAATGAAAATCATCTTCCTCCGCCTCAACCAACTGTGCATACACACCCGCATTCTTGTTCCAAGGAACAAGAACACAATGAGATAAAACTAACCCCAAAACATATACTAGTATCTAGCTCAAACCAGAGCCCGCTAGTAATATCCGTCCGGACTCCAAACGTGCACAAGTGCACGGATGAGAACGAACCCTGTCGCAAAACCATGCGACCTCTACTCTGTTTTGCCCAACGGCGAATAGCCCTCTGTATGGGACTCTAAAGACTCGACACTACGCTGGCAGTGGGTTTAACCATAGGCCGCAAGCGGCACTAGCTGTGCGTAACGGTCCCCAGGTAGATGCCGATAAGAAGACTGACGAGGTGAACCCCGTCTGACCTCCTACTGAGTCTGAATGTGACAGTCTCAGTACAGTCCGGTCTGTTCGTCTGATACATCGCATGGCAGTCCTAGGGGGCGGTAAACGTCAGTCCCCTAATAGCGGTACATGTCGTGTCGGAGTGAAGCCAAAAACACCCTGAGATAATACTGGAAGCCTACCAGTATATCTCGATTGCCCTGGCCAGGGACTACTCGTGTAATGGCTCTCTTAGACACAGCGCGATGTCAACCCCCAATACCGGGAGAGAAGAATCCTGTCTAACCGTCACTGCCTCCAAGTGCTTCGGGACTGTACCTAACTACTACCTGTTTGCACGACTCCTTTGAGCCGTGGTAGGGTAGTAATCAAAGTACAGTGGGAACACACTCGAGGCGAAGTGACAGTGTCAAGTCAGCGGACTAAGCTGTACTCATGTCACCTGGTAACTGATAACTGACGATAGGTATAATACTAACCTGTCAGTTCCCGACGAGTCCTGTCCAGTGTACTCGTAACCCAACGAGCACCCGTATACTATCTCCAGTACGACGTACTCATGGCTGTGGGACAGACCATCTCCCACACTGGGATGAGAAGCGCATACGCTACTCTACTCCGGAGTATCGATGCCCTGTCTCTAGAGTCCTGCGACTAGGGATCTGTATAAGGATGTGCTTATAGATTACCCAGCCCCCACTAGTGTGACTGCCATCACAACGCTGGTAATCAAGCAAAGATCCTAAGGGCTCCACTAATGTGTATAGGTGATATAATAAAATAAACACATGTAAACATTGAAGTAGAAACAAACCAAGTAGCATACTACTATATTGAGCAAGATTGTTTATACAAGGTGAATATCCCAATCTTCCATTAAGTAATATAAATACTAGTATGATACAGTAATGGCCTCTAGGGCATATACACTAACAATCTGAAATGACGGAGGGCTATGCTGGTTTTAAGAAAACCATGAGCGTAATGAACTTGAAATCGTTGTAGAATCTAATGATTTTGAAAATAAGTGTTTTTGATGTTTTTTCTAGTTTCTCTAAAGGGGTCACTCCCGGTGAAGGGATCTCAGCTCTTTCCTCATCGAATGAGGTGCAGGATATTCAGGAATACCACTATGCAAAGCAAGAACTAGAGAAGCTATCAAAAACAAAACCGAGTGGGCTGTAGCATTTTCTTGTTCGCTAAAGAGGTCACTCCCGGTGTGGGGATCTCGGCTCTTTCCTCATCGAATGAGGTGCTGTATATTCATCAAGGAATAACACTATGCAAAGAAAAAATTAGAGCTACCTGTTTTTAAAAATCTGATTCTACAACATCTTTATGTTTCTTTCTTTTCATTAATCTCATTAATGAAGTCCCATCATTTAATGTTTCATAAACATCACAGAAAAATGAAACGAATATAGAACGTACGCTTATGCCATCCGCATTCGCCACTGGGCCTCGTCATGCACCGTTAGGTTACTTAACTACCGGCAGAGCGGGGGCTGGACTAGCGCGGGTGCAAAACATACACAACGTTTATTATATATCATATATATAATATAACATTCGTCTCACGCACTTATATGATCACATCACAGAACCAAGCAGCAGAAGCAACAGATGAAATATTGGATATACTAGGATGCCTGTGTTTTAAATTTAGCCGGTAATGTAAAACACAGATTCCACGGTCGTGATGAATAGCCAAACCCACATCCCTAGACCCCTATGAGAGCGGCAAGAAACCCTACCAATTCTAGAGTTAGGAGACCCGGTCTCAACTCCTTGAGATAGTCTCCCATTGGACTCTAGAACCCAGTTACTTGTGCTCCCCACCTTGGGTTTAACCTAATGCGGAAAAGTAAATAATATACAACAGTGGTGACATCATCCTCAACCCGGATGTGCCCTAATAAAAGAATATTACATACAAATTTTACATGAATGAAAATAAAAACTCTCATCTCACATAAAACCCCCCGGCTATTCATTCATGACGATCAAATAAATCATATCAGCGACACATAATATCACATATCACCAACGTAAGTAAATACGCGTATCCCAAATTCCGTTGACATATAGCAACGAGATTTGGGATACCCCACGTATTACACTTACGGTCGCAGAAAAGAAATGTAAAAATGCAATAATTAGAATCCGCATATCATTAGACATCATAAACCCGGAATATCTCAAACTCTGGATTTCATGCCTAACCAGATAAATCTTGTATTTTAGTCTCAAATCGAAAACACTTTTCAATTACTTAGTCGGGGATTCAACAAGATTTCCAAATACATTATGGAATACTCGTCAGAAACTTTAGTAGATGGCCGCACCCCCGATGGTGTCGACGAAGCGCACTAAGGCGGAATACCGTGGCCGCAAGCATCCGAGTGGCTGCTTTTGGCACCGGGTTCTCCTAAAGTCACTTGGTCGGGGAAATAGCGAGTGGCTACCTAGCAAATTTATTTGGCGAGTATTCGCGTATAATATGTGATTGCGACGGAGTTTTGATCCAAATCAAGACTCTGTGGCAACCGATTATCCAAGACTAAAACATTAGATTTACAAACAAACTAGTTTTCACAAAACTAATTTAATCTGGATCCTAACTACTGCATCCATATCAAACTTAAACCCGAAACAATGTTAGAATCACGACTAAGAAACACTCTGTATTAGCCCCTAAACAAAATTAACTTTACATGCAATTTTGAACTAATCGAACATAACCTGAAACCACAAAACCAAGAGATAAGAACACCATAAAAATTTCTAGGTCTTTTGCTACAGTAAAAAAGGTGAAACCGGTTTTCTGAGCAATCTCACCGGGTCAATTTTGGAATTTTGCCCTCAAATTTCTCTGGTGTTCTAGTTACTTCACATGTAACATTCTGCACTTGTTTACAAAAATTTTAGAGACCTTAAAAAATTCGACAGAAACTCAGGTTTTCAGGTTACAGTTTCGGAGTTTTTCGGTTTCGTGATCTATTAACATCGTCTAATCTTCTAGCTTTGGCTCTGATACCATGAAAGTGTATGTTATCACCCCACTGGGTTTTACAAGCATCAAGCATTCCATTTTATAATTTTTCCGGGGTGATAACTAACACCAACGTAGATCGTTAACTAGATTATTAGGGTTTTAGTTTGATATCAAAGTAAACTATAAGAAGTGAAGATTGATATACCCTCGTTGATCGAGTCTTTAACTTCACATGCTCTGTGTAGTAGTCCCGCGACTCCACTAGACTCCACTTGAGGGTTTGGACGAGCATCTAACGATCACCTTCGTGCCGAGGATGATCCATGCGAATTCCCTCCAACTCAAGCTACCTCTACACTAAACTCTTTTATTGCAGATAGTATATGTACTTGAAGAACCATATATTCTGGTCATTTCTTGATCAGTTATTATCATGTTCTTTGATGAATTTTTTGTACACTATTGGAGCCGAGGGGAGCCTGGGTAGCATTTGAGGATTTTGTTGCAGACTTTGAGGGAGCACCATCTATTTGCTAATTTATCTAAGACTGTTTTCTGGTTGGACGGTCTTGACTCCTTGGGTCACGTAGTTACGAGAGATAGTATATGTATGGAATCGAATGAGATCGAGGCCGTTCAGCATTGTCCCAGACCTTTATCATGTAGGGTTCCTAGGCACACTATAGAGGTCTCACAAGGCATCAACCATGCCAATTTCAAATTTTATGGGTGCCGAGAAACCCTAATACG
The DNA here is from genome assembly GCA_030015575.1 of Agapanthus africanus. Lineage (NCBI taxonomy): Eukaryota > Viridiplantae > Streptophyta > Magnoliopsida > Asparagales > Amaryllidaceae > Agapanthus > Agapanthus africanus. Next base: position 576,365,118 of record CM057342.1, read on the forward strand.
GATCGTCGGCTAGAATTCTAGGCGAAATACGAATCTAGTTAACAACTTAACTAAAGATAAGAAGCTACAACCTTTGTAGATCCGGTTATCCACTTCCTTAGCTCCACGTAGTCGTCCCCTCGCTGTCCATCTCGAATCTCGGACTATCGCGTCCGCTTCATCGGAGAAATGAGCGGAATAGGTCGTCGGCTTCGTGCCGAAGATGATCTACGTCGAGGTTGCACAAGTTCAAGCTCCAACTTCACCAAGTTGTGAAACTTGTGAAGAAAACACCCAAAACAACTTGGCAAGAGGTAGAGGGTGAATAAATAGGAGGTGGGTTCACTTTAGAATTGGATTTCACTCACTTTTGCTCAAGTTTCCATTGATGGACTTAAGCTTTTCTTCAAGAAGAAGATGATCTAGAAGAAGAAAGAATATGATAAGTATTGGAAAAAGAATAATAAAATGAATACTTATCATGTTCTAACCTTGGTTAAGTGTAGAGAATAGACCATGGTCAAGTGAGAATGGTTAGGGTTAAGTATGAAGACAAAATGGTCACATTAGTCAAACCTTCTTGAATCTTCAACAAGCTTCATGTTAGAATGAAACCATTTTGTTTTCCTTTATTTATTTATCAAGAAAGAATAGATAAATAAATAAGTAAATGAATCAAAAGCCTAACTATTATCATAACCATGGTTTAAGTCTTAACACAAAACCAAAATTCATGCATCATCAAACATGATACAATCAAGTGCACAAAAGTATATCACATATACAACGTGTGAACTTCAAGTGAGAAAATCCATTTAAAGTGAACCAATACTAGTTAATGCAAAGCAATATATCAAATATATAATTATACAATAAATCATTAAATGAACATTTGATTCAATGATCCGGTCATGTCATACATAACCGACTAGTATCCAATGTATCGATTTATCGAATCAATGATTCGATAACTAGGTCATATCGCATACAACCAATCGAAACATTCATCGCGAGAATAAAATGCGGTATCACATACACGCATTATTCTCTGTCCCGCACATATCTCATATGAGCTCCTATTTCGTTTCGCTTGAGCCATGAAACCTCTGTTTAGGACTCTAAAGACTCGTCAATACGCCGGTAGCAGATGATGATCATATCAAGCACCCACAAGCTGCAAGCGGTCTGCTAAACGTAACGGCCACCCGGGTATTAAGCGATCAGAAGATCGACGAGCTAGCCCACTATCACTCCTGTGAATCCAACCAGTAACACTTACCATACAGTCCGGTCTGTTCGTCTGATATGTCGCATATCAAGTCTAGGGGTGGTAAACGTCAGACCCCAATAACCGATAAGTCATGCCGATGTGAGGCTCATAACGGGTCGAGAAACTACTGGTAACACTTACCAGCAAATCTCTGATCAGCCCTGGCCAGGGACTTCCCTGTTACGGCCAATCGAGCACAGCGTAACATCAACCCCCAATACCGGGAGAGAAGAAACCCCTCCTATCGCTCATTGCCTCCATGTGACTCGGGACTGTACCCAAACACCACCGTTTTGCATGCCCTCATGGACGTGGTAAGGTGGAGATCAAAGCACAGTGGGAATCACATAAGACTCTATGACGATCTCGGGTCTACAGACTAACCTGTACAAGTGTCACCTGAGAACTGCCATCTGACGTGAGGTATAATACCATCTGGGGGTTCTCGGCGAGTCCGTCCAGTATACCCAGTCTCCACTGAGCACCCGTATACCATCTCTGATGTCAAACACCAATGGATATGGGATCATCCATTGCCCATCTCATGGGTCGAGAAGTGTATACGCTAGTCTACTCTGGTATATCGATGCCCCGTCTCGATACACCCACGACTAGGGACCTTGAAGGATGTACTTATGGACTACCATGTCCCCACTAGTATGATCTGCATCATAGTCCAGGTAGTCAAGTACACATCCTAAGGGCTTTACCAACATGTAACTGCAAGACAGTTTAAAGAGACAAGTGTACATGTTAAGATAAAGATTAACCAGATAGCATACTATCATATCGAGCAAGAAAGTCATCTCTATATATGTCCAAGCATCCAATATAATATACATCATCTGTACAATACTAGCCTCTAGGGCATACACACAACTAACAATCTCCCACTTGCACTAGGGCCAGCTGCTGTAGTATCGTATACCGAGCATCCCGAAGAGTCTCTCAAACTGTATCTGGGGAATGGCCTTCGTGAGTGGATCCGCCGTGTGGTTCTTCGTGTCAACTCTCCTGACCTCGATCTCCCGGCGATCAACTATCTCCCGGATTAGGTGATACCGCCTTAGAATATGCCTGGATCGCTGATGGGACCTGGGTTCCTTGGCCAAAGCCACCGCTCCATTGTTATCGCAATACAAAGGTAATGGATGCTCAATGGATGGAACCACACCAAGTTCATAAATGAACTTCTTGATCCAGACAGCCTCTTTGGCAGCATCGTTGGCAGCGATATATTCAGCCTCCATCGTCGAGTCTGCCACGGTTTCCTGCTTGGAACTCTTCCAGCTAACCGCCCCTCCGTAAAGGGTAAAGACAAATCCCGACTGCGACTTAGAGTCGTCCTTATCACTCTGGAAGCTCGAATCGGTAAAGGACTCCACTTGGAGTTCTCCGTTACCATACACCAAGAGCATCTCTTTAGTCCTTCGCAAGTACTTGAGAATGCTCTTCACAGCTGTCCAGTGATTCTCTCCAGGATCAGCTTGATACCTGCTCACTACACTTAATGAGTATGCTACATCGGGTCTGGTACATAGCATCGCATACATGATAAAGCCTACAGCCAAAGCATAAGGTATCCCTTGCATGCGAGCTCTCTCCAAATCAGTCTTGGGAGACATCTCTTTGGAGAGAGTGACTCCAGAGATCGTGGGCAAGTTCCCACGCTTGGAATCTTCCATACTAAACCTCTTTAGTATGGTGTCAATGTACCTGGATTGGGATAATCCCAAAATCCGTTGGGATCTATCTCTATAGATCCTAATTCCCAATATGCAGGAGGCATCACCAAGATCTTTCATTGAGAATCTTTGTGATAAGAAGAGCTTAACCGATTGCAGCATAGGAATATCATTTCATATCAAGAGTATGTCGTCCACATACAATACGAGGAAGTCAATCTTACTCTCTGCTACCTTCTTGTAGATACAAGGTTCATCTGGGTTTTTGACGAAATCAAACTCTTTGATAACGACGTCAAAGCAGATGTTCCAACTCCGCGATGCTTGCTTTAATCCATAAATGGATTTAAGCAGCTTGCACACCTTCCCGCTGCTCCCACTATCTACGAAGCCCTCTGGCTGAGTCATGTACACGCACTCTTCTAAATCACCATTTAGAAAGGCGGTCTTAACATCCATTTGCCAGATTTCGTAATTATGATATGCAGCGATGGCAAGCATGATCCGGATGGATTTAAGCATAGCCACTGGAGAAAAGGTTTCGTCATAGTCCACACCTGGTCTTTGACGAAAACCTTTTGCAACAAGTCTAGCTTTGAAAGTCTCCACTTTCCCATCTACACCAAGTTTTTTCTTGAAGATCCACTTGCTCCCAATGGGTTTTACCCCATCAGGAGCAACTTCCAAAGTCCATACTTTGTTGGTGTACATGGATTCCATCTCGGACCGCATAGCATCCAGCCATTTCACTGAGTCCCTACTCGTGATGGCCTGCTCGAAGCTAGTTGGGTCATCATCCTCCATGATGCAATCCTCGCTCCCACCATCCATGAGAAAACCGTAGTATCTCTCTGGTGGGCGAGGAACCCTACTAGATCGGCGGAGAGGCTGAGGTTCATCGGGAGCTACTGAATTCTCTGGTTCAACCAAATCTTCTGTTGTAGTCTGTATTGCTGGTACCTCTTCCAGTTCTACCTCCTTGCCACTAATCTCTTTTTCAAGAAATTCCTTTTCTAAAAAGGTGGCATGTCGAGAAACAAACACCTTTTGTTCCTCGGTGTGGTAGAAGATATACCCTCGCGAATGTTTGGGATATCCAATAAACTTACACAGAATAGACCTTGCCGCGAGTTTTTCCGGATTTTGCGTTTTTACATATGCCGGACAACCCCATATCTTAACATAATTAAGACATGGTCTCTTTCCTTTCCATTTCTCATATGGAGTGGTTGGCACGGTTTTGGTGGGAACCATATTCAATAGATCTGCAGCTGTTTCCAGTGCATATCCCCAGAAGGAAATAGGTAACTCAGCTGTGCTCATCATAGAGCGCACCATATCCAATAGGGTGCGGTTCCTCCGTTCAGACACACCGTTGTGCTGTGGTGTATATGGAGGAGTCAGCTGAGAGAGAATCCCATTCTCTTTTAGGAAGTCCAGGAATTCATTGCTTAAGTATTCTCCTCCACGATCAGATCGAAGGATTTTAATACTTTTTCCGGTTTGGTTCTCGACTTCTTGTTTATATTCTCTAAATTTCTCAAAAGCTTCTGATTTGTGTTTCATCAGGAACACATATCCGAATCTAGAGAGATCGTCAGTAAATGTAATGAAGTACGAAGAACCATCCCTGGCATGTGTAGACATGGGACCGCATACATCACTATGTATCAGTCCCAAGAGTTCGTTAACTCTTTCTCCGTATCCCGTAAACGGAGTTTTGGTCATCTTGTTTTTGAGACATGACTGACAAGTGTCATAAGATGAAAATTCAAACGGATTTAAATATCCATCTTTATGCAACTTAGCTAGTCATGTCGCATTGATGTGACCCAGTCTACAATGCCACAAGAAGGATTCGTTCAGTTCAGAACTCTTCCTTTTGTGTGTGTTAGTTATACTCAAAACTGTTGATTGATTTAGAACATAAATGCTATTACACAACGTGCCTGATCCAACCAACTTTTGGTTACGGAAAATGTTCATAACATTGTCCTGTAATACAAAATTATATCCCTCTTTACTCTATAAAGAAACCGATATAATGTTGCATATCAGGTTCGGCATGTAATAGCATTCGTTCAGAACCAATGTATTACCAGTTGGTAATATAAGGTGATAGTCCCCGACAGTCTTAGCTGCAACAATTGCACCATTTCCAACTCTAATGTCTTTATCACCTTCTCCAAGTTCTTTACCTTTCCTTAGCCCATGTAACTGATTACATATATGGGATCCTGACCCGGTATCTAATACCCAGGACGTAGAGCAAATGGAGAAACTGTTCTCTGTAACGAACACACCCGAAGAAAATGCATCAACATGTACTTTCTTCATTCGGGTGGCATGGGAATCCTAGTATTCCCTTATATCTTGTTCATTCCTATAACTCTTATAAGAAAGAACGGAACCAACGTTCCCCAGCACAGTATAACATGCGGGTTCGGTCAATACATCCATATTATTATCTTCATTAGGGCATGAAATGGTCGCTACCTGGAGAGAGAGAGAAGAAAACACTTTAGCGTATGCTCGAGCAAGATCAGATTGGTTATTATCTTATCTAATCAGGATGGCTCCCACTGGTTTTTATCAAATCTTCCTTCAAACCCTAAAAGGAAAGACTAGCCGGGATTAATTACACACTACAAGTTCGCCAATCTTTCAGCCAGGCCAGTGTCGGTACTTTGAGGGAGGTCCCCCGTGCTTTCGCACGAACCTAATTAATGTAAACCTCGTTTTCCCAGAGGCGTAACCTCAATGACACCTTTCTAGACACCTACTTGATCGGCTAATTGCAATGTGCAAAACTCTCCCAGGAGTAACTCTTACTTGCAGTGGGTATCGGGATCCAACTATCTCATAGAAGGTATGCAATCTCATTGCAAATTTCAACACTTGAAATTCCCGAAATATTTTTCCCCTAGCGTGCTATGACCTTGACGCAGGCCAACAAACCATAGTGCGCTAGTCAAGTTCAACCCGTCATTTCCTGATTGAATTAAACCCACCCGTACGACCTTTGACGCAGGCCAACAAAGTCGCACGACTACCCTAATCCAATCTGCATCATATGCATAAGCAGATAAATACTAGTTAGCTACCGCACACTACGCCTTGATGCAGGCCAACAAACGTAGCACGAATACTAACTACTACTCATCTGAAATGACGGAGGGCTACGACAGGTTTTTCTGAAAACCTATTGCGTAATGAACTTGATATCGTTGTAGAATCAAAATGAAGTTTTGAAATGGAGTGTATTTGAGGCTTTTCTAGTTTTGCTAAAGGAGTCACTCCCGGTGAAGGGATCTCGGTTTTTTCCTCGTCGAATGAGGTGGGGGATATATCATATATATCGCTGTGCAAAGCATAAACTCTTAAAAGCAATCAAAACCAAACCGAGTGTGTAGCATCTGCCAGTTACTGATAAAGGAGTCACTCCCGGTGAAGGGATCTTGGTCCTTTCCTCATCGAATAAGGTGCGGGATATATCATGTATATCTCTGTGCAAAGCAAGAACTGTAGCTACCTGTTTTGTTTTAAAATTTGATTCTACAACATCTTAGGTTTCTTTTCTTTCAATAATCACATTAATGAAGTCCATCATTTAAGTACCTAAACATCACAGATAAATACGACGTACACTTATGCCTTCCGCATTCGCCCCGATGTCCCCTCGTGCACCGTTAGGTTAGGTAACTAACGACAGAGCAGGGCAGGGCTAGTGCGGGTGCAAAACATAAGTAACGTCTATATAATATATCATATATACTATATACTGTATCTATCACAGAACATCACATGATCACATCACAGATATCGCAGCAGAAGAAACATATGAAACATTGGATATACTAGGACGTCCGTGTTTTCAATACGAGCCAGTATAAAACACGGATTACATGGTCGTGATGAATAGCCAATCCCACACCCCTAGACCCCTACGAGAGCGGCAAGCAACCCTGCCAATTCTAGGGTTAGGAGACCCGGACACGACTCCTCGAGTTGGTCTCCCACTGGACCCCAGAACCCGGTTACTTGTGCTCCCCTCCTTGGGTCTATCCTAATGCGGAAAAGTAAATAATATACAAAAGGTGACAACTTCGGCAACCTGGAAGTGCCCCAAAAAAAAGAATATTACATACAAGTTTTTACATGAATGAAAAAGAAAAACACTCATCTCACATAAAAAACCCCGGTTATTCAAACACGACAATCCAATATAACATATCCAGCAACACATAACATCACATGTCATCAACGTAAGTAAATATGCGCATCCCAATTGTCGTTGACATATAGCAACGAAACCGGCGATATCACATATTACACTTACGGTCACAGAAAAGAAAGTGTAAAACTACAACAGTTGGAATTCGCAACCCATTTAGACATCGCATGCCTAATCTAATGAAATCCTCAGACATCACATGCCTAACAATTATAAACCCCGCATTTTAGTCTCATTATCGAAAACTCTTTTCAATATCATGTGGGACTAAACTGCTAGATTTATAACATTCATTCAGTTATCTCATAACTGTTTGTGAATTCTAATTATTGTATCCCATTCCGGATAAATAGAAAATATTAAAATTTCCGATCGAACATTCAAACACCCAAGTTTTCCCGAAACCGATCAACACATGAAATAAGTTCAAAGACATTCACTTCATGCCTCAGTACCAACGGTCCAGCCGTAGAAGGGTCAAGCCAACGCCTCATATGTGGCACGCCGTACTGCCCCAAACCCGAAGGTTCAAAGGGCAGTTCAAGACGGTCACATAATCGAGTTAAGGTTTGTTGTCTTCTAGAGGGACCATCGCGTTACTTGCACTACTTCGAACGTCTTTAAACTACGGAAAAGTCCAACAATTGGAAATTTCCCGGCAGGGGAAAGATTGGGTATTTACATCCGGTCGAACTTTTTAACATATTCAAAAATTATCCAGAAAACACTTAGACAAAGTTTGATTATCCGATCGAAATACCGAGTCCCCAATACAACCCAAAATACTCAACTCTTGAATAAATATTAAAAATTCCCAGAGAACTCAGCACTGAATAAAAGAAATTACTGTGCAAAATTGGGTGGGTGACGTCATCATACGGCCGCGGAACCGCCACAGAAGCAAGGCTTCTGCCGCGGTTCCGCCGCACTTTGGAGGAATTGGGTGATCGTATTTCACAGTAATTCTTAGAAAGTCCTGCTGAATTTTCTGCATATTTTTAATTTGGAAAAAACCCAGATTTTAGAAAAAGTCCAGAGAGCACTTGGGTTTTGGGGTTTCGGGTTCGTTCGGGTTTCAAACGTCGTCTAGACTTCGCCTAAGGGTCTAGTTAGGCTCTGATACCACTGTAGGGTTCCTAGGCACACTATAGAGGTCTCACAAGGCATCAACCATGCCAATTTCAAATTTTATGGTTGCCGAGAAACCCTAATACGGATCGTCGGCTAGAATTCTAGGCGAAATACGAATCTAGTTAACAACTTAACTAAAGATAAGAAGCTACAACCTTTGTAGATCCGGTTATCCACTTCCTTAGCTCCACGTAGTCGTCCCCTCGCTGTCCATCTCGAATCTCGGACTCTCGCGTCGGCTTCATCGGAGAAATGAGCGGAATAGGTCGTCGGCTTCGTGCCGAAGATGATCTACGTCGAGGTTGCACAAGTTCAAGCTCCAACTTCACCAAGTTGTGAAACTTGTGAAGAAAACACCCAAAACAACTTGGCAAGAGGTAGAGGGTGAAGAAATAGGAGGTGGGTTCACTTTAGAATTGGATTTCACTCACTTTTGCTCAAGTTGCCATTGATGGACTTAAGCTTTTCTTGAAGAAGAAGATGATCAAGAAGAAGAAAGAATATGATAAGTATTGGAAAAAGAATAATAAAATGAATACTTATCATGTTCTAACCTTGGTTAAGTGTAGAGAATAGACCATGGTCAAGTGAGAATGGTTAGGGTTAAGTATGAAGACAAAATGGTCACATTAGTCAAACCTTCTTGAATCTTCAACAAGCTTCATGTTAGAATGAAACCATTTTGTTTTCTTTTATTTATTTATCAAGAAAGAATAGATATATAAATAAGTAAATGAATCAAAAGCCTAACTATTATCATAAGCATGGTTTAAGTCTTAACACAAAACCAAAATTCATGCATCATCAAACATGATACAATCAAGTGCACAAAAGTATATCATATATACAACTTGTGAACTTCAAGTGAGAAAATCCATTTAAAGTGAACCAATACTAGTTAATGCAAAGCAATATATCAAATATATAATTATATATTAAATCATTAAATCAACATTTGATTCAATGATCCGGTCATGTCGCACATAACCGACTAGTATCCAATGTATCGATTTATCGAATCAATGATTCGATAACTAGGTCATATCGCATACAACCAATTGAAACATTCATCGCGAGAATAAAATGCTGTATCACATACACGCATTATTCTCGGTCCCGCACATATCTCATATGCGCTCCTATTTCGTTTCGCTTGAGCCATGAAACCTCTGTGTAGGACTCTAAAGACTCGTCAATACGCCGGTAGCAGATGATGATCATATCAAGCACCCACAAGCCGCAAGCGGTCTGCTAAACGTAACGGCCACCCGGGTATTAAGCGATCAGAAGATCGACGAGCTAGCCCGCTCTCACTCCTGTGAATCCAACCAGTAACACTTACCATACAGTCCGGTATGTTCGTCTGATATGTCGCATATCAAGTCTAGGGGTGGTAAACGTCAGACCCCAATAACCGATAAGTCGTGCCGATGTGAGGCTCATAACGGGTCAAGAAACTACTGGTAACACTTACCAACAAATCTCTGATCAGCCCTGGCCAGGGACTTCCCTGTTACGGCCAATCGAGCATAGCGCAACATCAACCCCCAATACCGGGAGAGACGAAACCCCTCCTATCGCTCATTGCCTCCATATGACTCGGGACTGTACCTAAAGACCACCGTTTTGCACGCCCTCATGGACGTGGTAAGGTGGAGATCAAAGCACAGTGGGAATCACATAAGACTCTATGACGATCTCGGGTCTACAGACTAACCTGTACAAGTGTCACCTGAGAACTGCCATCTGACGTGAGGTATAATACCATCTGGGAGTTCTCGGCGAGTCCGTCCAGTGTACCCAGTCTCCACTGAGCACCTGTATACCATCTCTGATGTCAAACACCAATGGATATGGGATCATCCATCGCCCATCTCATGGATCGAGAAGCGTATACGCTAGTCTACTCTGGTATATCGATGCCCCGTCTCGATACACCCACGACTAGGGACCTTGAAGGATGTACTTATGGACTACCATGTCCCCACTAGTATGATCTGCATCATAGTCCAGGTAGTCAAGTACACATCCTAAGGGCTTTACCAACATGTAACTGCAAGACAGTTTAAAGAGACAAGTGTACATGTTAAGATAAAGATTAACCAGATAGCATACTATCATATCGAGCAAGAAAGTCATCTCTATATATGTCCAAGCATCCAATATAATATACATCATCTGTACAATACTGGCCTCTAGGGCATACACACAACTAACATATCAGTGACGGAGGTTCGCAACATTTTGAGTTGGACGGATACTATTGATATTTCGTACAGGATTTTTCGCAGATAGCTGCAACGTTGACCAGATTGACCCGGAAGGGAGTTTCTTTTCGTTGAACTGAGGTATGCAAGCAGAGCTTTTAGCAGTTGAAGTCTTGTTTGATTACGGCGCCAGTATTATCTTTGCCTTTAGGATCAGGCGGTTTTGTTGTTTATTGTGATGCTTCTTGGCAGTTGAAGAAGCACGAGCAGAATTATCCCACTCTTTACTTAGAGATGGCTATGGTGAGATTTGGTGACACTACTAATATGATGAGTCGTGCTAGATATTTATGGACCACAAGAAGCGTAAAGTACATCTTTCAGCAGCGAGATCTAAATTTGAGACAACACAGATGGATGGAGCTATTGAAAGACTATGACTACGAGATTCTTTATCGTTCGAGCAAGGAGAATGTTGTGGCAAATGCATTGAGTCGGAAGCCCGGAGGTAGCTTTTCTTGTTTGAGCACAGTTCAGAGACAGTCGACGGCAGATTAGCAAATTCTTTATGACATCCGAGTACAGTTCGAGTTTACGTCGACCGGGGGACAACTTGTCCGTGTCCGTGAACATCCACGGTTATTTGATCATATCCGTAAAGCATAGTCCGACAACGTTCGTTTATCAGAGATCATTGAGCAGGTTCGACAGGGCAGAGATTCATAGTTCATGATCAATGATCAGGGAGTACTACGATTTGGGACTCGACTGTGTACGCCAGATTCCGAAGGACTGAGACGCGCGATCTTAGAGGAGGCGCATCAGTCAACATATAGTGTTCATCCGGATTCCACCAAGATGTATTGCGATTTAAGAGTAGTCTACTAGTGTGAAGGGATGAAGAAAGATGTCACAGAATTTGTTTCGGGATGCTGACATGTCAGCAAATCAAGGCTGAGCATCAGAGACCAGTAGGAGAATTACAATCTTTGCCCATTCTGGAGTGGAAATGGGAGCAGATCTCAATACAAATTATTGTAGGTCTACCTAGGACCAGTCAAGAGTATGACTGTATTTGAGTGATCGTAGACCGGTTGACGGAAGCAGCTCACTTTCTTCCAGTAAGACCCCTTTCGGATCGTTCAGTATGCTCAGACGTGTGTTGATGAGATTGTGCGACAACATGGAGTTCCGACTTGTATTGTGTCTGATAGAGACACCCAGTTCACCAGCCGACAATTGTAGAAACTTCAGGAGATTTTGGGCACCAATTGAGTTTCAGCGCAATTTTCTTTCCGCAGACCGATGGTCAATTAGAGTAAACCATTCAAACTCTTGAGGATATGCTTCGAGCTTGCATTCTAGTTTTCGGTTGCAGTTGGGATCGCCACTTGCCCTTGATAGAGTTTTCCTATAATAACAATTTCCAGGAGACGATTTAGATGGCACCCTTCGAGGCGTTATATGGGAGGAGATGTTGATCGCCGTTTGTTGGACAGATCTCAGTAAGAGCAGTATTTTTGGGACCACAGATTGTGCAGGAAACGACCGAAAAGATTAAATTGATTTGAGATAGGATGAGAGCAGCCCAGAGCAGGCAGAAATCTTTTGCTGACCGACGTCGACGCAGACTTGAGTTTACAGTAGGCGATCATGTTTTCTTGAACGTCTCTCCAATGAAGGGCGTGTTGAGATGCGGAAAGATAGGGAAGCATAGTTCTAGATATTTAGGTCCCTTAGAGATTCTCTAGCGTGACGGTGCAGTTGCTTATCGTTTGGCTCTTCCATCCAGCTTTCCAGATATTCACCCCGAGTTTCATTTATCAATGCTCCGTAAGTACCTTCATGACCCCTCTCATGCGATACAGCATGAAACGATCCAGCTGGAGCACAATCATTCTTTCACCGAGCAGCCAATAGTCATTCTAGATCGGCAGGTGAAGAAACTTAGGTCCGAGATCATACTGTCCGTATAGGTTCTTTGACGTGGCCCGAACGGCTTAAAAGGTCACGTGGGAATCCAAGGACGAGATGTGGAAGAAATATTCCTATCTCTTCGAGGGTACGCGTAGTTAAGTTTTAAATTCGGGGACCGAATTTCTTTAAGGGGGGAAGATGGTAACGTTCTGAAAAATCGTTTAGGTGAAATTTCCGATAATCGGTAAAAATAACTGGTGTTTTCCGTAAAAACCAAGATATAATTATTTTTCAATATAGACTTAAATATACATATTCTAGCTATGTAATTGCAAGTATTTGGTATTTAATTGGTCGCTTGTAAATTTCTAGTTTACTTAAATATTTTCATAATTAATTATTTTAATTATTATTTCAAGCTTTCACTTATATATCTAATTAGCGATAATTACAAATTAGAATGGGTTAATACAAGTTTAGTGCACCATAACACATCTAACACTCATTTTGTAGCATGTTCTTTCTTCTAATTTTTATTATTGGTTCTAGATATTTCTATGGTTAAGCTTGAAAATGAAATGGAATAAAATAATAAGAAATTGAGGTATGGTGTTTATCTTCTTGTTATCCCTCACCCACTCACACACACACTCAGACACACAAACACACACACTTCCTAGGAACGGCCAGAACCTAGGCAGCAACCACCTCTCCAATTCCCCACTCATTTCCCATTTCAATTAAAAGAAAAGAAAAAGGAAAAAGGAAAAACAATTAAACAAAGAAGTTTGGTGTATATATTTGAGGTATAGGGAGTTGAATTGAAACACAAACACACACCTTACTCTCTCCCCTCTTCCCTTGTGCTGGCCGAAACCACAGCAGCCCCAAACCCCATTACTTCATCTCATTTCCCCATCAAAAATCCTCTAAATTCACTCAAAAATCCACACAAATTCCCACTAATTCTTCATTTAACCTTTACGCATTATTCCTTGGCCTAATCTAGCATGGATCTTGGAGCAAGATGGCTTTCTGGGAGGCTAAGTTGCATGTTTCATCTCTAGTTTGTTGAGGTATAATCTTAACCCAATAGTTAATTTGTTGGTTAATTACTTTAAATAAAACATAATTAGGTATTTAAATGGTTTTAATTGCAAGTTTGAAATTTCAAGAGAAGGTTTTGGGATCAAGTTAGGATTTTTTTATCATTTGAATATGGTTGCAATGTGTAGTTTAACATGTTAAGACTTGAAAAATCTAAGCTTGTTGTTAAATTGCTAATTGTTACTTTTAGATTGTCTTAATTATATAATCTTGCAAACTAAATTTTTGTGATTAGTGTAATTAATTGAGATTAAAATTTAGTTAGTGTTTGTGTAGCTTAATTAAGTTATTAAGTGATTATTGTGGCCACTAGTTTTGTTAAAATTTCAAGATTTGAACTAAAATGGTAAATTGATGCTTACTAGGTTTTTGGAATAAATAAATTTTAATTAAGTTGAGGGTTTGATGATATACAACCTATTTCATATAATATTTAGTGTGTTGTGAATGCGCGATTGGTACGATTGGATTCTACGTTTGGTAGTTGCCACGTATAGCGACCCTAGTTGTGGTTTGTGGCGTTGTCGCGAGCCCGTTTTATGCACAAAGTGCGTGCGCGTCCTGTTAGTGCGCGTTGTTGACTTGTATCATTTGTGTCCGCGACTATTTATATATCTATTCTCTTATTTACTTGTGTGCGTTTCTAGGATCAGGTGCAGAGGCGTCGAACGTGGCGCGGAAAAGGAATGGCGGAGATCAGATCATATTACACAAAGCGTCCCAGTGAGTAGATGTACACATCTACGGGGGAATCTTCTGGATGGTGCAAGGCGCCCGATAGTCAGGATTACTAGTAGTGCTTGTACTTATATGCATAGTCTCCTATTCATTCATCTCATTGCATTGCATCATCATCAATATATATGATATTATCTAATAGGACACTTGTACCATTACCATTGGTTCATGCCACATGCACTATTCATGCGAACACACACGCCTTTAGTAATTGCTATGTCACGAAAACTATAGAACTTGCTTAGAATTGGTATCTGTGCATTGCATCATATATGATCTGTAAACTTGTACCTGTATAGTCATTTCATCAGGATGGATACGTATCATTGTTAGTCATATATATATACCTCATTGCATCATGATTCATGCAAGGCTTCTGGCCGTACATCGCATGGTATATGCTATCATATCATAGGCATCCATCATCACCGACATGTTTACATATTGTGATTCTTCTCGAGGATTTTTGTATTTATGAGATTTATGGATTTTGGGGAAAACCGCAAGGATTTTATAAACCTATTATCCTTTTAAAGTAGAAATTGCGGTTTTCTCGTGATATGATGTGTGTGGCGTCCACCATGGGTTTTCTCGGTTCTTGAGCGGTATCATACACCCGATTCGAGGAGGAGGAGGAACCGTCTGCAGGTACATAGTGGACCCGGTACGGTACCTCGGGGCAAGAGGGTCGCAAATGATGGCGTTGAGTCCGGCAGGGGAGCACTACCGACCTGTTATTTTTGACGCGGCGGATATCCGGAGTATACCGACGTAGTCATGAGATTTGATGATATGGGTCGATCCGGACAGACGGAGCCCGAGATATTGAGATATTGAAACATTGAGACATTGAGATATTGAGATATTGAGACATTGTGATATTGGGATATATATTTTGTGTCAATGCTTGACACAGATTTTATGTTGATTTCATTGATGATACTTCAGTTTATTGCACAGAGGATTTTCTAAGATAAGAACAAAGATTTTCGCATACCATACTTGTTCAGGTTTCATTTTGATTATGCATTCACGTTGCATTCATGTTAGTACATCGTATCATATCGATATTGCTGGGTTCCGTAGGCGGCCGCTCAGTTTCGGGAGGCATCGACATGCCGTTTTCAAAAAAATTGGCGCGCTAAAGAACCCTACGCTAGAATCTAAACTAGAAAATTAGACGAACAAGCATGTAAACATCTTTACATCTAAATGAACAAGGAATACAACCTTTGTAGACCGGTCCTTCACTTCAATAACTCCGTGTAGTAGTCCCTTCGCTCCAAGTAGTGATCTCCCAGACTCTAGTGAGGCTCCACAAGGTGAAATGAACAAGCTTACTTGAAGTCTTCGAGATCGAAGATGATCTACGTCGAGGAGACACTAACACAAGCTATCTCTTCACTATGTGATGAACTAGTGAAGAAACAACCCAATCTAAATGGCTAGTAGAGAAGAGGTTGATGAAGTTGGAATTTTGCTCACTTTAGAAATTATTTTCTCACTATTTTTCTTCACCTCTCATGAAGATAGAAAGCGTGAAGAAGGAGATTAAGAAAGCAACCATGGAATGAAGCAAGTGAAGAATGAATCAAGTGGTGAGAATAGCAACCATGGGTGAGTTAGTATCATATGCTAACTCATGTAGAGACTAAATCATGGCTAGACAATAATGGTTAGGCCAATAAATATTTTCAAGTAAAACAAAATTAGTGGACTTGGTAAATGGTTCCACAAGGTTCCACAAGCTTCAACCATGTGACTAATTTCCAACTAATTTGATTTACATTAAATAAATAAAACCCATCATTATTATAAGCATGGTGTGAGTCTCATACACCCATGTAGCATGTGCTATCAACCATAATACAAAAGATGTACATTAATATATATCACATATATACTGAGTGTATACTAGTTAGAAAAAGAATGCTTAAGTAAGCTAATATTAGTTAATGTAAGATAATATATAAATATATAACTATACATTAAATTATTAAATCAACACTTGATTTAATAATCCGGCTATATCACATACAACTGACTAATATCAAATGTATCAACTTATTGAATCAGCACTTGATTCGACAGCCCGGTTATATCACATATAACCGACCGATATCACATATCGTGAGAATAGAATATGGTATCACATACACGTATTAATCTCGGTCCCGCACATATCACATATGTTCTCCTACTTCGTTTCGCTTGAGCCAGGAAAGCTCTGTGTAAGACTCTAAAGACTCGTCAATACGCCAACAGTAGGTGTTGATCATATCAGTCACCCACAAGCCGCAAGCGATCTGCTAAACGTAACGGTCGCCCGGGTATTGAGTGATCAGAAGATCAACAAGCAAGACTGCTCATACTCCTGCGAATACAATTAGTAACACTACCGTACAGTCCGGTCTCTTCGTCAGATATGTTGCATATCTCAGCCTGGGGGTAGTAAACGTCAGACCCCAATAGCCCTGATAAGTCATGCCGATGTGAGGCTCATAACTGATCGAGAAACTACTGATAACACTTACCAGTAGATCTCAGCAACCCTGTCCAGGGATTTCCTGTTATGGCCAATCAAGCATAGTGCAACATCAACCCTCAATACCGGGAGAGACGAAACCCCCTCCTATCGCTCACCGTCTCCATGTGACTCAGGACTGTACAAAAAAACCACCGTTTTGCACGATCTCTTGAACGTGGTAAGGTTGAAATCAAAGCACAGTGGGAATCACACAAGACTCTATGACGATCTCGGGTCAACAGACTAACCTGTATCAGTGTCACCAGAGAACTGCTATCTGACGATAGGTATAATACCATCTAGGAGTTCTCGGCGAGTCTGTTCAGTATACCCAGTCTCCACTAAGCACCCGTATACCATCTCTGATGTCAAACACCAATGGATATGGGATCATCCATAACCCATCATATGGGTCGAGAAGCGTATACGCTAGTCTACTCTGGAATATCGATGCCACGTCTCGATACTCCCATGACTAGGAACATTTGAAGGATGTAATTACCGACTATCTCTGCCCCATTAGTATGATCTGCATTATAATCCTGGTAGTCAAGTACTCATCCTAAGGGATTTATCAACATGTAATAGAGAGACAATAAGTGTACATGTTAAGATAAAGAGCAACCAGATAGCATACTATCATGTCGAGCAAGAAAGTCCTCCCTATATATGTCCAAGCATCCACTACAATATACATCACATGTACAGTAATGGCCTCTAGGGCATACATATAACTAACAATCTCCCACTTGCACTAAGGCCATTTGTTGTATTATCTTATACTCAACGTCCTATAGAAGTCTCTCTGGGGTAAGGCCTTTGTGAGTTGATCAGCCGTGTTATCCTTTGCGTCATCTATCCTTACCTCGATCCCTTGGAGATCAACCATCTCCCTGATCAGGTAATACTGTCTTTAGAATATGTCTAGATTGCTGATAGGACCGGTGTTCCTTGGCCAAAGCCAGAACTCCATTGTTGTCTCAATAACAGTTATTGGACGCTCAATGGTAGAGACCATGTTCATCTCATTGACAGGAAATGTCTGGACAACCTATTTGGTAGCATCATTGGTAGCGATGTATTCAACCTTTATCGTCTAGTTTGCCACGGTATATAGCTTAGAACTCTTCCAACATACTGTCCCTCCACTGAGGGTAAATACAAAGCCCGTGACTGACTTTCAGTCGACCTTATCACTCTGGAAGCTCGAATTGGTAAAGGACTCCTACTGGAGTTCACTGTTACCAAAACCCCAAGAACATCTCTTTAATGCTTCTTAAGTGCTAAAGAATGTCCTTCATAGTTGTCCAGTGATTCTCCCAAGATCTAATTGATTCCTGATAAGTACACCTAGTGAGTTAGCTATATCTGGTTTGGTACAAACCATCGCATACATGATAGAACTTAGTGTTGAAGTATAGGGTATCCCTTGCACGCAAGCTCTCTCTAAATCAGTCTTGGAAGACATCTTTTTGCAGAGAGTGGTTCCTCAGTATGTGGGCGAACCACCACGCTTAGAATCTTCCATACTAAACGCCTATAGTACGGTGTTGATGTACCTGGATTTGGGATACTCTCAACATCCAGTTAGATCTATCACTATAGATCATAAACTACAAGATGTAGAAGGTATCATCCAGATCTTCTATGGAGAATCCTTATGATAAGAGGAGAATGACCGAGTGTAGCATAGGAAACCATTTCCTATTAAGAGTATGTCATCCGCGTACAATACGTGGAGGACAACCTTACTCTCTACAACCTTCTTGTGTATACAAGGTTCATCTACCATTTTGATGAAGTCAAACTCTTTGACTGTCACATAAAAATAGATATTCCAACTCCGTGATGCTTGCTTTAATCCTGATGGACATAAGCATAGCTTTGAAAGTCTCAACTTTTCCATCTATACCCAGAAAATTCTCAAGATCTATTTGCTCCCAATGGGTTTTACCCCTTCAGGTGCAACATTCAAACTCATACTTTGTTGGTGTACATGGATTCCATTTTTGATCGCATAGAATCCATCCATTTCACAAAGTCTCCACCTGTGATGACCTGTATAAACCTAGTTGGGCCATCATCTACCATGATGCAATCCTCGCTCCCACTGTCACCGAGAAGACCGTAGTATCTCTCAAGTGGATGAGGAATCCTACCAGATTCGTGGAGAGGCCGAGGTTCGTTGGAGACTATTGAATCCTTTGGTTTCACCAAATCATCAGCTGCTAGTTTGTCTAGCTTGAACTCCTTCCAGTTCTACCTCATGACCACTATTTTCTTTATAAGAAATTCCTTTTCTAAAAAAGGTGGTATGCTGAGAAACAAAACATCTTTTGCTCCTCAGTGTGGTAGAGATATACCCTCAGAAATATTTGGGATATCCTAACAAACTTACAGAACTTACCTTGCCTCGAGTATTTCCGGATTTTTCTTTTCAACATAGGCCGGACAACCCCATATCTTAACTCGTTTAAGACACGGTCTCATCCCATACCATATCTCATATGGAGTGGTAGGCAATGATTTGGATGGAATCCCATTCAATAAATATGCAGTTTCTCAAGGGCATAACACCCAAAAAGAAACAGGTAACTCAGCAGTACTCATTATACAGCGCACCTTATTAAAAGTCGACCATAGCACCGTCAAGGGTTCAAGAGGCATCAAAGATGCCAAATTTTATTTTTATTTGGTGCTAAGCTAGACTACCAAGATCACTACTAGAATATTAGGTTATGGCTTTGTGATGTGATTAAACTTAAGAGAAGAAAAAGAGTATACAACCCTTGTAGTTCGTGTCCTTCTCTTCAAAAGCTCCGGGATGAAGTCCACGCGACTCTTCAAGGCTCCACTCCAAGTTGAACGAACCAGCTTCGTGATCTTCGCGCCAAAAACGATCCACCCGAAATCCACAAGCACAAGCTTTTCACTACACTAAACACTTTTAGTCTACGAAACACACCACACCAAATTGCTAGTTTGGTGTGGGATGATGAAGTAGGGAATAAGTAAAGCTTACTAAGGTCTCACAAGCTCAATGATTCACTGTAGGGTTCCTAGGCACACCAAGGAGGTCTCACAAGGCATCAACCATGCCAATTTCAAATATACGGTGCCGAGAAACCCTAGACTACGGATCATTGGCTAGAATTCTAGGCGAAACATGAAACTAGTTTACAACTGAACTAAAAGAGCGGAAATACAGCCTTTGTAGATCCGGTCCTCCACCTCCATAGCTCCGCAATGAAGTCTCCTCACTGTCCAAATCGAAATCCGGGCTCTTGCGTCGGCTTCATCGGAGAAAAAGCGGGCTAGGTCATCGACGACGATGCCGAAGATGATCTACGTCGAGGCATCGCTAGATCAAGCTCCAACTTCACCAAGTCAAGAAAACTTGTGAAGGAAACACACTCTACTACTTGGCAAGAGGTAGAGGATGAAGAAATAGGAAGTGGGTTCACTTTAGAATTGGATTTCTCACACTTATGCTCCAATCACCATTGATGAAGTATGCTTTCTTCTTGAAGAAGAAGAAGAAGAAGATGATAAATGTTATGATAAGAATTGTTAAAATAGAAAAGAAAATCAATTCTTATCATAAGCAAACCATGGTTAGGTGTAGAGAATTAACAAGGGTTAGTGAATGTTTGGTTAAGACATGAAGACAAAATGGTCACTTTGGTCAAAACCTTCATGAAGCTTCATCTTTGAAAGCAACCCTTTTGTTTTCATTTCTTTTTTTCTTTTTGTCAAAACAAAATAAATAAAGGCATAATTAAATCAAATGAAACCCTAACCATGGTTTAATCATACACCTAATCAAGTTAGCATGTATCATCAAACATGATACAATCATGTGCACAAAAGTATATCACATATACAACTTGCACAAATCAAGTGAGAAAATCCATTTAAAGTGAACCAATACTAGTTAATGCAAAGTAATATATCAAATATATAATTATGCATTAAATCATTAAATCAACACTTGATTCAATGATCCGGTCATGTCGCACACAACCGACTAGTATACAATGTATCGGCTTATCGAATCAACGCTTGAATCGATAACTAGGTTATATCGCATACAACCATTCGACACATTGATCGTGAGAATGAAATACGGTATCACATACACGTATTATTCTCGGTCCCGCACATATCTCATATGCGCTCCTATTTCGTTTCGCTTGAGCCAGGAAACCTCTGTGTAGGACTCTAAAGACTCGTCAATACGCCGGCAGCAGATGATGATCATATCAAACACCCACAAGCTGTAAGCGGTCTGCTAAACGTAACGGCCACCCGGGTATTGAGCGATGAGAAGATCGACGAGCAAGCCAGCTTACCCTCCTGTGAATCCAACCAGTATCACTACCGTACAGTCCGGTCTGATCGTCTGATATGTCGCATATCTTGCCTAGGGGTGGTAAATGTCAGACCCCAATAGCTCGATAAGTCGTGTCGATATGAGGTCTATAACAATTCGAGAAACTACTGGTAACACTTACCAGTAAATCTCAGCAATCCTGGCCAGGGATTTCCTGTTATAGCCAATCGAACACAGCGCAACATCAACTCCCTATACCGGGAGAGACGAATCCCCTCCTATCGCTCATTGCCTCCATGTGACTCGGGACTGTAACCAAAAACCACCGTTTTCCACGCCCTCTTGGACGTGGTAAGATGGAAATCAAAGCACAGTGGGAACCACACAAGACTCTATGACTATCTCGGGTCAACAGACTACTCTGTACCAGTGTCACCAGAGAACTGCCATCTGACGTAAGGTATAATACCATCTGGGAGTTCTCGGCGAGTCCGTCCAGTGTACCCAGTCTCTACTGAGCACCCGTATATCATCTCTGATGTCAAACACCGATGGATATGGGATCATCCATCGCCCATCTGTATGGGTCGAGAAGGTACACGCTAGTCTACTCTGGTATATCGATGCCCCGTCTCGATATACCCATGACTAGGGACTTTGAAGGATGTACTTATGGACTACCATGTCCCCACTAGTATGATCCGCATCATAGTCCGGGTAGTCAAGTACACATCCTAAGGGCTTTACCAACATGTAATAGAGAGACAATCTGAGTACACGTTAAGGTAAAGAGTAACCAGATAGCATACTATCATGTCGAGCAAGAAAGTCCTCCCTATATATGTCCAAGCTTCCACTACAATATACATCCTATGTACAGTAATGGCCTCTAGGGCATACATATAACTAACAATCTCCCACTTGCACTAGGGCCATCTGTAGCAGTGGTTGCAGTATCTCATACTCAACCATCCCATAAAAGTCTCTCTCTGGGAATAGGCCTTCGTGAGTGGATCCGCTGCGTTATCCTCTAAGTCTGCTCTCCTTGCCTCGATCATCCTGGAGATCAACCATCTCCATGATCAGGTGATACTGCCTTAGAATAAGTCTGGATCACTGATGGGACCGGCGTTCCTCAGCATAAGCCACAACTCCATTGTCTTACAATGTTAGGAACGTAGTTCATCTCATGAACTAATATACACCCAAACATCCTCTTTGGTAGCATCTTAAGTAGCGATGTATCCAGCCTTTATCGTCTAGTATGTCACGGTATCTAGCTTGGAACTCTTCCAACATACCGTCCCTTTACTGAGGGTAAAGACAAAGCCTGCGACTGACATTTAGTCGTCTTTATCACTCTGGAACACATCCAGTGATTCTCCCCAGGCTCGATTGATACCATCTCACTACTACTAGTGAGTATCCTAACATCCAATTAGATCTATCTCATAGATACAAAAACCAGGATATAGGAGGTATCACATTGATCCTATATGGAGAATCATTGTGATATGCCGAGATTGACAGAGTGTAGCATAGGAAACTCCTTTCTTATCAAGAGTATGTCATCCACGTACTCTACGAGGATCACCACCATGCTCCCTACTACCTTTTTGTTTATACAAGGTTCATCTACCATTTTGACGTTGTCAAACTCTTTGACTATTACATCAAACAAACGTTCCAACTCCGCGATGCCTGCTTTATCACATAAAACATCTTGCACGCATTTCCGCTGCTCCCACTGTCTACGAGGCCCTCTGGCTGTGTACTTATAGACGCACTCTTCTAAAACATCATTTAGAAAAGCAGTCATGACACCCAACCACCAGATATCGTAGTCATGGTATGTAGCCATGGCAAGTAGTATCTGGATGGACTTAAGCATAGGTACTGGAAAAGGTTTCATCATTATCCACGCCTGGTCGATGACGAAAACCTTTAACAAGTCTAGCTTTGAAAGTCTCAACTTTTCCATCTACACCAAGTAATCTTCTTAAGATATACTTGCTCCTGATGGGGATTTAACCCTTCAAATATAGCAACTAAAGTCCATACTTTATTGGTGTACATGGATTCCCTCTCAGATCACTAAGCATCCAGCCATTCTTACAGAGTCTTACTCCTGATGGCCAGCTCGAAACCAGTTGGGTCATCATCTCATGATGCAATCCTCGCTCCCACTGTCATAGAGAAACCGAAGTAACTCTCGGGTGGGTGAGGAACCCTACTAGATCGGCGGAGAGGCTGAGGTTCGTTGGTATCTACTGAATCCTTTGGTTCTGTCAAATCATTAGCTGCAGTTTGTATAGCTGGAACATTTCCAGTTCTACATAACAGACTTTGCCTCGAGCTTGTCCATATTTTGCTTTACAGACATAGGCCGGACAACCCCAAATCTTAAGGAACTTAAGATATGGGCTCTTCCCTTTCCATATCACATATGAAGTGGTAGGCTACTGATTTGATCGGGACCCTATTCAATAGGTATGCAGCTTCTCAAGCGCATAACTCCCAAAAGGAAATAGGTAACTCAGTAGTACTCATCATAGAGCACACCTTATCATATAGGGTGTGATTGCTCCTCCCCGATATACCATCGTGCTATGGTGTATACGGAGGAGTAATGCTGAGAGAGAATCTCATTATCCTTTAGAATAGTCCAGGAATTCCATGCACAAGTATTCTCCTCCCTGATCTCATCATTGGACATAATACTTATACCCGTATTTTGGTTCTCTACTTCTAACTTATATTCTGTGATTATCTCAAAAGATTCGGACTTATGTTTCAATATGAACATATGTCTAAATCTTGAGAGATCATCAGAGAACGTAATGAAGTATAAAGAACCATTCCTGGCATGTGTAGACAGAGGACCTACATACATCAACATGTATTATCCCAAGAGTTCACTAACTCTTTCTCTGTTTCCAATAAACAGAGCTATGGTCATCTTATCTTTGTGACATGACTGGCAAGTTTCACAAGATGTAAATTCAAACTGATTTAAATATGCATCTACATGTAACATCAGCTAGTCGGGTCGCATTGACATGACCTAGTCTACAATGCCTCAAGAAGAATTCGTTCATTTCTGAACTCTTCCTCTTGTGTGTGTTCCATATACTAAGAACTGTAGTTTGATTTAGAACATCAATGCTTTTAGATAACGTGCCTGAACCGATCAACTTTTGATATAGGAAATGTTCAAAACATTATCCAACTATACAAAATTTTATCATTTCTTTTCTAAAAAAAGAGACTGATATGATTTTGTATATCAGGTTCGGTATCTAATAACATTCGTTCAGAATCAATGTATTTGTAATACAGGATGACAGTGACCAACAGACTTGGCTGCAACACTTGCCCCGTTTTCTGTCTCATGAAACTTATCACCCGTTCTCAGTTTTTCTACCCTTTTATAGCCCTATGTAACAGATTACATATCTGGGATCCTGATCCGGTATCATATACCAAGGATGCGGAGGATACTGAGAAACAGTTCTGTATAATGAACACACCCGAAGATGATGCATCAGCATGCACTCTCTTCGTTTGGGCGGCATGGGAATCTTGGTATTCCCCTATTTCCTACTCTGTCTTATAACTATTATAAGTTGGAGCGGGACCAATGTTCCCCAGCTTAGTATAACAAGCGGGTTCGGTCAAAAATCCGTTTTATTATCTTGATTAAGGCGTGATATGGTCGCTACCAGGAGAGAGAGAGAAGAAAACACTCAGCGTGCGCTCTTGCAAGAATAGATTGGTTATTATTTTATCTATTCAGGATGGCTCCCACTGCTTTTTATCAAATCTTCCTTCAAACCCTAAAAGGAAAGACTAGCCGGGATTAATTACACACTACAAGTTCGCCAATCTTTCAGCCAGGCCAGTGTTGGTACTTTGAGGGAGGTCCCCCGTGCTTTCGCACGAACCTAATTAATGTAAACCTCGTTTTCCCAGAGGCGTAACCCCGTTGACACCTTTCTAGACACCTACTTGATCGGCTAATTGTAATGTGTAAAACTCTCCTAGGAGTAACAATTACTCGCAGCGGGTATCGGGATCCAACTATCTCATAGAAGGTATGCAATCTCATTGCAAATATCAACACTTGAAATTCCCGATAATATTTTGCCCCTAGCGCGCTATGACCTTGACGAAAGCCAACAAACCATAGCCCGCTAGTCAAGTTCAACCCGTACATTTCTTGATCGAATTAAACCCACCCGCACGACCTTTGACGAAAGCCAACAAAGCCGCACGACTACCCTAATCCAATCGCATCGTATGCTGGCAGATAAGCAGCATATAGCTACCGCACATTGCACCTTGACGAAATCCAACAAATGCAGCACGAATACTATATACAACTTATCTGAAATGACGGAGGGCTACGACAGGTTTTTCTGAAAACCTATTGCGTAATGAACTTGATATCGTTGTAGAATCAAATGATTTTAAAATGGAGTGTTTTTTAGGCTTTTCTAGTTTTGCTAAAGGAGTCACTCCCGGTGAAGGGATCGTCGGTCCTTTCCTCGTCGAATGAGGTGCGGGATGTATCATATATATCACTGTGCAAAGCAAAATCACTTAAAAGCAATCAAAAGACAAACCGAGGGGTGTAGCATTTGCCAGTTATTGCTAAAGGAGTCGCTCCCGGTGAAGGGATCTCGGTCCTTTCCTTATCGAATAAGGTGCAGGATATATCACATATACCGCTGTGCAAAGCATGAACTGCAGCTACCTGTTTTATTTTGAAATTCGATTCTACAACATCTTAGGTTTCTTTTATTTCATTAATCACATTAATGAAGTCCCATCATTTAAATACCTAAACATCACAGATAAATACGACGTGCACTTAAGCCATCCGCATTCGTCTCGATGTCCCCTCGTGCACCGTTAGGTTAGGTAACTAACGATAGAGCGGGGCAGGACTAGCGCGAGTGTAAAACATAAGTAACGTCTATATAATATATCATATATACTATATACTGTATCTATCACAAAACATCACATGATCACATCACAGATATCGCAGCAGAAGAATAATATGAAATATTGGATATAGTAGGATGTCCGTGTTTTCAATACGAGCCAGTATAAAACACGGATTCCACGGTCGTGATGAATAGCCAAACCCATACCCCTAGACCCCTACGAGAGCGGCAAGCAACCTTACCAATTCTAGAGTTAGGAGACCCGGACTCGACTCCTCGAGTTGGTCTTCCACTGGACTCCAGAACCCGGTTACTTGTGCTCCCCTCCTTGGGTCTACCCTAGTGCGGAAAAGTAAATAAAATACAAATGGTGACAACATCCGCAACCTGGAAGTGCCCCAATAAAAGAATATTACATACAAGTTTTTACATGAATGAAAAGGAAAAACACTCATCTCACATAAAAAAACCCCGGCTATTCAAACACGACGATCCAATATAACATATCCAGCAACACATAACATCACATGTCATCAACGTAAGTAAACATGCGCATCCCAATTGTCGTTGACATATAGCAACGAAACCGGCGATATCACATATTACACTTACGGTCACAGAAAAAAAAGTGTAAAACTACAACAGTTGGAATCCGCAACCACCTCAGACATCGCATGCCTGACCAAATGAATTACTTAGACATCGCATGCCTAACAATTATAAACCCCGCATTTTAGTCTCAAAATCGAAAACACTTTTCAATATCAAGTCGGGCAATTCAACAAGATTCTCGACATTTTGATCGAATGCTCGTCGCAAACTTCAGTAGACGGTCGCACCCCCAATACCGACGACGAAGTGCACCAAGGCGGAACACCGCTACCGCGAGCACCCGAACGGATGCTTTCGGCGACGGGGTTCTCCTACAGTCACTTGGTCGGGGATATGGAGTGAGGCTGTCAATTAAGTTTACCCGGCGAGTATCCGCGTACGCTACGTGATTGCGACGGACTTTTGATCACATCAAAATTCCATGGCAACCGATCATGTAAGACTAAACCGCTAGATTTATAACATTCATTCAGTTATTTCATAACTTATTATGAATTCCAATTGTTGTATCCCATTCCAGATAAACAGAAAATGTTAAACTTTCCGATCGAACAGTCAAACACCCAAGTTTTCCCGAAACAGATCAACACATGAAATAAGTCTAACAACATTGAGTTCGTGCCTCAGTACCAACGGTCCAGCCGTAGAAGGGTCAAGCCAACGCCTCACATGTGGCACGTCGTACTGCCCCAAACCCGAAGGTTCAAAGGGCAGTTCAAGACGGTCACATAATCGAGTTAAGGTTTGTTGTCTTCTAGAGGGTCCATCGCGTTACTTGCACTACTTAGAACGCCGTTAAACTACGGAAAGATCCAACACTTGGAAACTTCGCAACAGGGGAAAAGGTGGGTATTTATATCCGGTCGAACTTTTTAACATATTCAAAAAATTATCCGGAAAGCCACTTAGACAAAATCTGATACTCCGATCGAAACACAGAATCCCCAAAACAACTCCAGAAAATTCAACTCTTGAATAAATTTTAAAAATACCCAGAGAACTCAGCACCTGAAACAATGAATTACTGTGCAAATTGTTAGGGCTGAAGTCACACTTCCGCCGCGGAACCGCCGCATAAGCTAGGCTTATGCCGCGGTTCCGCCGCCGATTGCACTGTTCATGAAATAAATTTTGCGCCGTAATTCTTAGAATTCCCTGCTGAGTTTTCTGCATATTTTTAATTTGGAAAAAACCCAGTTTTTAAAAAATGTACAGAGAGCCGTTTTCGGGTTAGGGTTTTGGTTCGATCGGACTTCAAACGTCGTCTGGACTTCGCCTAAGGCTCTAGCTAGGCTCTGATACCACTGTAGGGTTCTTAGGCACACCAAGGAGGTCTCACAAGGCATCAACCATGCCAATTTCAAATATACGGTGCCGAGAAACCCTAGACTACGGATCGTTGGCTAGAATTCTAGGCGAAACATGAAACTAGTTTACAACTAAACTAAAAGAGCGGAAATACAACCTTTGTAGATCCGGTCCTCCACCTCCATAGCTCCGCAATGAAGTCTCCTCGCTGTCCAAATCGAAATCCGGGCTCTTGCGTCGGCTTCATCGGAGAAAAAGCGGGATAGGTCATCGACGACGATGCCGAAGATGATCTACGTCGAGGCATCGCTAGATCAAGCTCCAACTTCACCAAGTCAAGAAAACTTGTGAAGGAAACACACTCTACTACTTGGCAAGAGGTGGAGGATGAAGAAATAGGAAGTGGGTTCACTTTAGAATTGGATTTCTCACACTTATGCTCAAATCACCATTGATGAAGTATGCTTTCTTCTTGAAGAAGAAGAAGAAGATGATGATAAATGTTATGATAAGAATTGTTAAAATAGAAAAGAAAATCAATTCTTATCATAAGCAAACCATGGTTAGGTGTAGAGAATTAACAAGGGTTAGTGAATGGTTGGGTTAAGACATGAAGACAAAATGGTCACTTTGGTCAAACCTTCAGGAAGCTTCATCTTTGAAAGCAACCCTTTTGTTTTCATTTCTCTTTTTCTTTTTGTCAAAAAAAAATAAATAAAGGTATAATTAAATCAAATGAAACCCTAACCATTAACTAACCATGGTTTAATCATACACCTAATCAAGTTAGCATGTATCATCAAACATGATACAATCATGTGCACAAAAGTATATCACATATACAACTTGCACAAATCAAGTGAGAAAATCCATTTAAAGTGAACCAATACTAGTTAATGCAAAGTAATATATCAAATATATAATTATGTATTAAATCATTAAATCAACACTTGATTTAATGATCCGGTCATGTCGCACACAACTGACTAGTATACAATGTATCAGCTTATCGAATCAACGCTTGAATCGATAACTAGGTTATATCGCATACAACCATTCGACACATTGATCGCGAGAATGAAATACAGTATCACATACACGCATTATTCTCGGTCCCGCACATATCTCATATGTGCTCCTATTTCGTTTCGCTTGAGCCAGGAAACCTCTGTGTAGGACTCTAAAGACTCGTCAATACGCCGGCAGCAGATGATGATCATATCAAACACCCACAAGCCGCAAGCGGTCTGCTAAACGTAACGGACACCCGGGTATTGAGCGATGAGAAGATCGACGAGCAAGCCCGCTCACCCTCCTGTGAATCCAACCAGTAACACTACCGTACAGTCCGGTCTGATCGTCTGATATGTCGCATATCTTGCCTAGGGGTGGTAAACGTCAGACCCCAATAGCTCGATAAGTCGTGTCGATATGAGGTCTATAACAATTCGAGAAACTACTGGTAACACTTACCAGTAAATCTCAGCAACCCTGGCCAGGGATTTCCTGTTATAGCCAATCGAACACAGCGCAACATCAACTCCCTATACCGGGAGAGACGAATCCCCTCCTATCGCTCATTGCCTCCATGTGACTTGGGACTGTACCCAAAAACCACCGTTTTGCACGCCCTCTTGGACGTGGTAAGATGGAAATCAAAGCACAGTGGGAACCACACAAGACTCTATGACGATCTCGGGTCAACAGACTACTCTGTACCAGGGTCACCAGAGAACCGCCATCTGACGTAAGGTATAATACCATCTGGGAGTTCTCGGCGAGTCCGTCCAGTGTACCCAGTCTCTACTGAGCACCCGTATATCATCTCTGATGTCAAACACCGATGGATATGGGATCATCCATTGCCCATCAGTATGTGTCGAGAAGGTACACGCTAGTCTACTCTGGTATATCGATGCCCCGTCTCGATATACCCATGACTTGGGACTTTGAAGGATGTACTTATGGACTACCATGTCCCCACTAGTATGATCCGCATCATAGACCAGGTAGTCAAGTACACATCCTAAGGGCTTTACCAACATGTAATAGAGAGACAATCTGAGTACACGTTAAGGTAAAGAGTAACCAGATAGCATACTATCATGTCGAGCAAGAAAGTCCTCCCTATATATGTCCAAGCATCCACTACAATATACATCCTATGTACAGTAATGGCCTCTAGGGCATACATATAACTAACATTCACATCTCATGTGAGGGTTTTGAGCTTGGAGGTGAGGTGAAGAAAATTGTAGAGAGCAAGAGAGGAAAGAGCTCAAGAAAAAATGGCTAAGGCATGAACAATGAAGCAAATGTAGAATGAATGAATAAAATGAATAATAATTATCCTCACTTATTCAAGCATGGATTAAATTTCAATTCTAAATTGCAACCATACTTGAATAGTGAGTCAAGACTAATATTATATCATAGAAACCCATGCCTTAACCATACCCAAAATATCTCCATAATTTACACCTCATTTTTCTATTTTCTAAAAAATGAAAAACATGCCATGCTTTATATAATAATATATATATATATTTATATATATATCAAATATACATTAATATATATATATAAAGTAATTAGTGAGCTAATGATATTAGTTAAGATATAATTATATCACATATAATATACATGACATTATTAAATCAACACTTGATCTAATAATCCGGTTATATCATATATAACCGACTAATATCATTAATCTGAATAACACATTTTGAAACCAACACTTGATTCGATAATCCGGTTATATCACATATAACCTGACTGATAACAGATAATGCCAGATTACAATATGGTATCACATATTCGTATTTAATCAGTCCTACACACATATAACATATGTGTCCTACTTCGTTTCGCTTGAACCAGGAAACTTCTGTGTGGGACTCTAAAGACTCGTCAATACGCTAGCAGTAGGTAATGATCCCATCAATCACCTACATTCCGTCAGCGGTACTAGCTGGACATAACGGCTACCCGGGTATTGAGCGATATGAAGATCAACAAGCAACCTCGTCCATACTCTCCATGAAGCCTATCAGTAACACTATCGTACAGTCCGGTCTCCTTGTCTGATATGTCGTATATCATGTCTAGGGGTGGTAAACGTCATACCCCAGTAACGTGATAAGTCATGCCGATGTCTGTCTTATAACAGTTCAACAAACTACTGATAACACTTATCAGTAAATCTCGGCAGCATCCCTGGCCAGGGACTTCCAGTTATAGCCAATCGAGCATAGCGCAACATCAACCCCCAATACCGGGAGAGACGAAACCCCTTCAATCGCTCATTGCCTCCATGTGACTCGGGACTGTACCCAAAATCCACCTGTTTGCACGAATCCTTTGAGCCGTGGTAGAGAGGAAATCAAAGCACAGTGGGACCCACACAAGACTCTATAATGATCTCGGGTCTACAGACTAAGATGTACTTGTGTCACCAGAGGACTGCTATCTGACGATAGGTATACTACCACATAGGAGTCCTCGGCGAGTCTTGTTCAGTGTACCCAGTCTCCACTGAGCACACGTATATCGTCTTTGATGCCAAACACCAATGGATGTGGGATCATCCATCGCCCATCATATGGGTCAAGAAGCGTATACGCTCGTCTACTCTGGAATATCGATGCCCTGTCTCGATATTCCTTCGACTAGGAACAATTAAAGGATGTACTTGTGAACTATCATGGCCTACTAGTATGATCTCATCATAGTCCTGGTAGTCAAGTAAATATCCTAAGGGCTTTATCAACATGCGAAAGCAAGACAATATAGAATACTAGTCAACATGTAAAGATAAAGAGTAACCAGATAGCACACTATCATGTCGAGAAAGAAAGTCCTCTATATATATATGTCCAAGAATCAACAATAATATACATCACATGTTCAATAATGGCCTCTATGGCATACATATTCCCAACACTTATCTCATAAGGCGCGATACCTCTGCCCCGATACACCGTTATGCTGTGGTGTACACGAAGGAGTAAGCTGAGAGAGAATCCCATTCTCTGTTTAGAAAATCCAGGAACTCCATGCCCAAGTATTCACCTCCTCAATCACATCGAAGGACTTTATACTTCTAACCATCTGGTTCTCAACTTCAAGCTTATATTCCTTGAATTTCTCAAAAGTTTCAGACTCGTGTTTCAACAGGAACACATGTCCGAATCTTAAGAGATGATCAGTTAATATAATGAAGTACGAAGAACCAAGCCTGGCATTTGTAGACATGGGACCGTATACATCATCATGTATCCATCCCAAGAGTTTAGTAACTTTTTCTCTGTTTACAATAAACGGAGTATTGGTCATCTTACTTTTGAGACAAGACTGGCAAGTATCATAAGATGAAAATTCGAACAGATTCTTATATTCATCCTTATGTAACTTAGCTCGTCGTGTCGCATTGATATGACCTAGACTACAATGCCTCAAGAAGGATTCATTCGTTTCTGAACTACTCCCCTTGTGTGTGTTTTATATACCATAAACTGTGGTTTGATTTAGAACGTCTATGCCATTACATAACGTTCTTGATCCAATTAACTCTTGATTAAGGAAAATGTTCAAAACATTATCCTGCAATTCAAAATTATATCCTTCTTTAACTGAATAAAGAAACTGATGTAATATTGTTTATCAGGTTCGATATCTAATAGCATTTGTTCAGAATCAATGTATTTACCATTTGGTAATACAAGGTGATATATTCATACTAACTTGGCTGCAACAATTGCACCATTCTCTAATACTTGAAACATATTAGCCAAACCCAGTTCTCTACATTTCTTAGCCCATGTAACAGATTACATATGTGGGATCCTAATCCGGTATCTCATACCTAGGACGTAGAGGATACTGAGAAACAGTTCTCGTTAATAAACACAACTGAAGAATATCCATCAATATGCTCATTCCTCGAATGGGTGGCATAGAAATCCAGATATTTCCCTATTTCCTGCTCGTACTTATAACAGTTATAAGATATAGCGGAACCAACGTTCCCCAGCTATGTATAATAAGCAGGTTCGGTCAATTCATCCAGATTATTATTTTTATTAAGGCATGACATGGTCGCTACCAGGAGAGAGAGAGAGAGAGAAGAAAACACTCTGCATAAGCTCTTGCAAGATCAAATTGGTTATTATTTTATCTAATCAGGATGGCTCACACTGTTTTTATCAAATCTTCCTTCAAACCCTAAAAGGTATGACTAGCCGGGATTAATTACTCCTAATAAGTTCGCCAATCTTTCAGCCAGGCCAGTGTCGGTATTTTGAGGGAGGTTCCCCGTTCTTTCGCATGGACCTAATTAAAATAAACCTCGTTTTTCCAGGGGCGTAACCCCGTTAACACCTTTCTAGACACCTACTTTGATCGGCTAATTGTAATGTGTAGAACTCTCGCAGGAGTAACTCTTACTCGCAGTGGGTATCGGGTGTAGGGTTTCCTTAACACCTCTATTAGGGTTTAGAAGCATCATCCATGCTATAACAATAAAATTTTTGAGGTGCTAAGCAAACTATACAAAGAATCGAACTAGAATTTATGAAGTAACTATTAATAGTATCAACAAATAAAGTTTATGTTATGCAAAGTGTTGAAACTAGAACCTTTGTAGTTCACTTTGGAAGACTCCTAGGCTTTGCAAAGGTTCACTTGATCAACTCCTCGTCCACGATGATCCACCCGAAGCACTTTGCCCTAAGCTTGATGCTTCCTACGATCTTTGGAAATCCTTGAAGCACAACACCCTACACAAGATGGCTAAGGTTGTGTAGGATGGTGAAGTGGTTGCTATTCTTATTTATTACCTTTTCTTTTCTTTTTCTAACTCTTTTTAACCATTAAAAGAGAGCTAGGGTTTGAGGAAGAAGAAGAAGTCTCACTCTTTTCTTTTTCTAAAATAATGATAATGTAAAATGAAAATGAGAGAGAGAGAGAGAGATCTTATCATAACTTTAACCATAGTAGAAAAAAAATCTACATATTTCATTTAAGGTTAAAAGGCAAAAGGAATGGAAACTATGGCTGAGTTAAAGAAATGTGTGGATGAGTGTGGAAGCAATGACTCATTAACCATTTCTTTTGCCTTTAATCTTTAATGAAAAATCCAAACATTATCTTATCTACAATATGATTCTTATATTGCCTTCCTCTTTGTATCATCAACCATGATATATTTCATGTATGTATGTATGTGTGTACATCATCATGTACATATACATCCATGTATCCATAAGAAGAAAAGGTTTTAAATAAATAATATAAAAGCCAATATTAAATCAACACTTGATTTAATAAATCCATCATATCTCATATGACCCGACTAATATTAAATGCCCGATTAAAATACAGTATCATATACTAGTATTTAATCGAGGCTCCGCGCATATCTCATATGTGCACCACTTCGTTTCGCCAGAGCCGAGAAACTTCTATGTGGGACTCTAAGACTCGTCAATATGCCAGCAGTAGATGATGATCATATCAAACACCTACAAGGCGCAAGCGGTCAGCTAAACGTAACGGCCACCCGGGTATTGAGCGATCAGAATAAGAACAAGCGAACCTGTCAAAACTCCTGTCAATCTATCCGGCAACACTAACCGTACAGTCCGGTCTCTTCGTCAGATATGCTACATATCGAGTCTAGGGATGGAATCGTCGACCCCAATAACTCAATAAGTCATGCCGGTATGTGGCCTATAACAGATCGAGAAATTTACTGATAACACTTATCAGAAATATCTCAGCAGCCCTGGCCAGGGACTTCCCGTTATAGCCAATCGTGCACAGCACAGCATCAACCCCCAATACCGGGAGAGACGAAACCCCTCCTATCGCTCACTGCCTCCACATGCCTCGAGACTATACCCAAAATCCACCTGTTTGTACGACTCAGTAGAGCCGTAGTAGGGTGGAGATCAAAGTACAGTGGGAGGACATACAAGACTCTATGACGATCTCGGGTCTACAGACTAACCTGTACCCGTGTCATCTGAGAACTGCTATCCGACGTATGATATAATACCATATAGGGGTTCTCGGTAAGTCCGTTCAGTGTACCCAGTCTCACTGAGCACCCGTATACTATCTTCGGTGTCAACACACCAGACAGATATGGGATCATCCATCGCCCATCATATGGAACAAGAATGGTATACGCTAGTCTAAGCTGGAATATCGATGCCCTGTCTCGATATACCTACGACTAGGAACATTTCAAGGATATGCTTATAAACTACAGATGTCCCACTAGTATGATCCGCAACATAATTCCAGTAGTTAAGCCAATATCCTTAGGGCTTTATCAACATGTACCAAATGAATATAAACATGATCAAGTGAACATACGATAAAGTAAAACCAGATAGCATACTATCATTTTGAGCAAGACTGTCTCCCGAATATATATATATATATATACACATCAGTACATACACTATCTCATAATGGCCTCTAGGGCATACATATATCCAACAATCTCCCAGTTGCACTAAGGCCAGTTATTGGCATATCTCATACCTAACATCTCAAAAAGTCGCTCATGCTGTGGCTGAGGGAGGGCCTTGGTGAATGGATCCGCAGCGTTGTTCTTTGTGTCTACTTTCTTAATCTCGATCTCGCGGCGATCAACTATCTCCCGGATCACATGATATCGCCTCAGGATGTGTCTGGACTTCTGATGGGACCTGGGCTCTTTGGCCAACGCCATAGCCCCATTATTGTCACAATACAGAGGTATTGGATCAATAATGGTTGGAACTACTCCTAGCTCCGCGATGAACTTTCTCATCCAGACGGCTTCCTTGGCAGCATCATTTGCAGCAATATATTCAGCTTTCATCGTTGAGTCCGCAACGGTATTCTGTTTGGAACTCTTCCAACTCACCGTCCCTCCATTGAGGGTAAATGCAAACCCTGAGATAGACTTGCTGTCATCCTTGTCACTCTGGAAGCTCGAATCGGTAAAGGCCTTCATTTGGAGATCCCCATTACCATACACCAAGAACAATTCTTTAGTCCTTCGCAAGTACTTAAGAATGTTCTTTACAGCAATCCAGTGATTCTCCCCTGGGTTAGATTGATACTGTAACGTTTTGAAAATCATTTCGGTGAAATTTCGAAAAATCGGTAAAATAAGGGGGTTTTCTGTAAAAAATCAAAATAAAAATATCTTATTATAAAAATTAAATATACATATTCTAGCTATGTAATTGCGATTATTTGGTGTTTATTGAGCTGCTGGTGAAATTTCAAATTTTCTGAAAAAAAATATTATTTTATTATTATTTAAGCCGTCACTAATACATTTAATTAGGGAAAATTACAAATTGGAATGAGTTGAAACAAATTTTGTGCATCATAAAACATTAAATAAAATTTTATCATGTGGTTTTTGGAACGAAATCATTTGCCAAAACGGTTTAAAAATTATTGAAGAAAAAAGGCTTTTTTTAGCGTAAATGGATGCTTGGGGTATTGTATTTATCATTTTTCATCACCCCACACCTGTACCCACACCCACACACCCCCACTTACTCCTCCCCATGGCTGAATTCAGCAGCCACCATATTTTTCCCCACTTGATTTTCAAAGGAAAAGATATGAAAGAAAAGAAAAGAAAATGGGTGAATTAGGTGGACTTTTGACCATACCTTGACCTTGACTTTCCTCCCTTGTATTTTCTCTACCTCCCTCTCTCTCCTCACACCCACAATCAGGCCAAGCCCCCTCCCAACAGCCCCCCCCCCAAAAATCCCACTCTTTTCTTCATCAAAAAAATCCACAAATCACTTCAAAATCCATGCAAAATTCAAATCTAAATCCAAATCCGACTCCTACCCATTTTAGCTTAGCCCGTATAGCATGGATCCTTATGAAAAGAGGGCATTTTGGGAGGCCATAGATGTTTATGGATCTTCATATGTTTTGAATATAATTCTAAACATTTTTGTTGCTTAATTTGTTACTAATTTCTTAAGCTAATTTAATTAAGTGTTAATTTGGATATGTGAGTTTAATTGCAAGTTTTGGAATTCAAGTTATGAATTTGAATGCAAGTTAGGGTTTTGTAAAATTTGTGTATGGTTGTGTGTTATATTTAGGCTTTTTGTCATGTTAATACAAGATTAGTAGCTAGTGCTAATGGTTAGTTTAAAAAATTGTGTTAATGTGCTAATTTGCCTACTA
Source organism: Agapanthus africanus (assembly GCA_030015575.1). NCBI lineage: Eukaryota > Viridiplantae > Streptophyta > Magnoliopsida > Asparagales > Amaryllidaceae > Agapanthus > Agapanthus africanus. The sequence continues at coordinate 576,402,340 of CM057342.1, forward strand.
GATTTTTGAATTTGGTTAAATACTTGGGATTAAAAATGTGATTAGGTTTTTCATGACTTCATTAACTTTATCAAGTGTGGTTTAATGCTTTAGATCATGCAAATCTAAGCTAGATTGTAGTTTGTGCATTTTTGCTTTGAAATTGTTAAAAAGGGTATTTTTGTAAACTAGAATATTAGGGTTTTTGGAATTTAATAAGATTAAATTCCGGAAATTGTTTCTATGAATTATTTAAGATATTTTATAAGTATATTGGCCGCTACATTCATTTAAACATCATGTTTTGTACAAAAACGGCGAATTGTGCTTGCTAGATTTTCGGAAAAATGACTTTTTAAGTGAAATTGGGGTTTTTGTGAGTTTTAACCTAGTTTATATTAAAATTAGTGTTCGTGAATGTGCAAATGAGTACGATTGGATTTTTCTCGATGGTTTTACGTTTGTACATCGACATCGAGGGTTGGTTTGACTATTCTTGCATGCGTAGGCGATAGGTTTGGACCTATGCGTGATACGCGTGCCGATTTGATTTTCGTATGCCGTTTCGATCTCGAATTCAGTTTTAATGAGATATGGTGCGTTATGATATGTAGGTACCCCCATGTAGACTTCAAGACGACAAGCAAGCGTGTGGCGACGTCGGCACCGGCTAGCGAGGACCAGGTGAGTAGATTTATATTTACGGAGAGAAGTCGGGTGGATGGCGTATAGCACCCCCGCAGTCCGTGGTGGTGTATACGGATGCGTATACACACCAACATTTATTATATGTTATTTGGGATTAATAACGTTGCTTAGGATGGATATTGGTGTGTTGGATTACCTTAGTGTTGCGAACCCTAGGGTAGTGTTGCACTACACGTACACACATACATACTTGCATACATTCCTATTGATATGTGCTCATGGGATTCTTTATAGTTATGTGTTCACATGGGTATGGGACTATGTGTTCACATACGGATTGAGGATGATACTTGGGGTTGAGCTGAGTCGATGAGATTTGATTTGAGGCCGTGAGATCGGTGATATAGCAGGGTTCGTATCTTAGATACGACATGACGTTGTAGCGGGTCCTGGACGTAGTTTTTACACACGTGCATGCATACTTAGGCGATATCAGTATTGTACTAGACGTAGATCAGTACCAGATCATGATATTGATAAAGAGGATACCAGGTGAATAGTATGATGAATGTGATTTTGACCCGTACCCAGAATTGGGGGATGCCGTACGACGGATTTACGTACGAGCTATATCTTGATGATTGATCTGCACTCTTGACTTGAGATGTCTGATTATAGATATGGTATTGGATATAATATTATTGAAGCGGGATCACCGACTAATATATATACAGGTATGTATATGTATCGACTCAGACGTTAGGCGGTTTTACCTGTAGTTCAGCTTGTTAGTTCAGCCGTATAGTTTAGTGTGGCTGTTAGATTAGATTAGACTCCTACTTATTTCAAAAACTAACGAATCGTGGGTATTTTAAAAGACAGCCCAAGGGATCCTACGGATATTTCAAAAGACTCATCTTTTCATAAAAACACCGTAGCCCCTATTTTCAAAACCCCATGATTTGTGTTATTTCAAAAGGCACCATTTGTAGGATTTATATTAGATTATTACAGTTTAGTTATCGTTGTGTCTAGTATTCAGCTCCGCTCATTTTTACTGTTCGCTCCGCATCGCATACTTATATTATAATTTCTTATTGCATTATTAATAGCATGCTGTTAGGACACCAGCACCATTACCGATGATGCGTATGTACCACGTACACCTACTTGCCGGCTCACACACATCTTCATCGGTAATTGCCATGTCACGTACACTTTAAAGAATATATTTGCTTGACTTAGCTTGTTAGTTAGTAGGTTGATATGATATTAGTGTACCTGGGTTATATGCCATTCTAGACATTGTAGTTATTACTTGTCACTTCATGCATACTGTTATTCCATTGTTCATGCCTAGTTATTAATCATCCATTGCAACTTGGTTATTGATACCATATACATTCATTAGCATTGACATATGCACTTGTGATGACTTCTTGAGATTTATGATATTTCTGGATTTCGGGGGAAAGCCGCAAAATTTCTAAACTTATTAACCTTTTAAAATATGTAAATTGCGTTTTTCTAGTGATGTAAGTGTCGTCCACCAAGAGTTTGCTGTGGTTTTCGAGATCCGTGTCGAGGAGTGGAGGAACCGTCACGGGTACATGGTGGGCCCGGTATGGTACCCCGGGGCAAGATGAATATGGTGTTGACGTTGAGCCTGGCAGGGGACAGATTACCTACCGGTGATATTACCCGACGCGTCGGATATCCGGAGGATACCGTCGTGGTCTTGAGATGGATGGTAGGGGCCGGTCTGGACTGACGGTGCCCTAGATATTGAGATTGAGACATTGATATTTCGAGACAGTGAGATTTATGTTTTGTGTCGATGCTAGACACTGTTGATACTGATTTCATTTATGATACCTCATTTTAAAAATATTAAGGAAATCTCACTCAATTCTGAAAACAGTTTCTTCATTACATGTATTCTATTTCATGCATGCATACCTCATTCATATGATATATTGCTACCTGAGGCACAGACACGGCCACATGAGATTACACTCGGGTTAGATATTTACCCTAGCCTTGTTATAGGCTGCTTGTTATATACGTTTTTGAGGATATATTATGATCATTGACCAAGGATTGTGTTATTTATGCGATTTCTGTGCGTAGATGTTTTTCTATTCACGAGTTGGCAACTCACCCTCGTTGTGCCCCAGTTTCTTGCAGGTTTGCCGTGCAGGTTTCATTACGGCTTTGCGGGCTCTGTTTCATTCGGGTGACTTGCTAGTAGGTGGGTTTTTCTTGTATCGTACCCATCATATTATCTTGTATAATATTATTCCGTTGTATCTAGTAAATTCCATCAACCAAACATGTATTTTTTGAGATAGAAACCAGTGGTGTTATTCTTTCGACCCTAGAGTCGCTCGTTATATTTCTGGTGGTTTTGAGTTTCCTTTTGAGTTTTGATCCTCGCCGTTGGCGTTGTATATTATATTGCTTGTGTGGTTGTGACCGTCGATTGACGAAGAGCTAGCTCCCGCTTGGAGATGCCTTTTTCTTGATTTCGTATACTATTCATGTTGTATCCCGTTTGAAGGCCAGTATTTACAAAGGAAACTCTGCCGAAATTTTCAGTAAATTTTTGATGTTTTTAAAAACCGCATAATTCGGCTTATGCTATTGAAACTACTTGTTTTAAGTTGGTTTTTCCTGCACTCTACTACTTTTCTTGGTTTGGATTTCTGGGTTTTCGGTTTACTTAGATTACGTACACCTCGAGTCGTTCGTAGTTTAAGTGCCGGTCATGTTTCGTACTTTCGGGTCGTGACAGATACCTGCTTACTACACTAAGTGCATAAGCAACATCAGGGCGTGTACATAACATCGCATACATTATCGATCCTACTGCCGAAGCATAGGGAATAATGCTCATGCGAGCTCTCTCTATATCAGACTTTGGGCAATCGTCTTTTGAGAGAGTGACTCCATGGCAAGCGGGTAAGGCACCCCGCTTGGAGTCTTCCATACTAAACCTCTTTAGGATGGTGTTAATGTACTTGGTTTGGGACAATCCCAATAACCGTTTGGATCTATCCCTATAGATCCATATACCCAATATGTATGTGGCATCTCCCAGGTCCTTCATGGAGAACCTTTGTGATAAGAATGATTTGACCGACTGTAGCATAGGAATGTCATTTCCTATCAGAAGCATGTCATCTACGTACAATACGAGGATTGCGACATTTCTTCCTACAGTCTTCTTATAAACACAAGGTTCATCTGGATTTTTGATGAAATCAAACTCTTTGATAGCATCATCAAAACAGATGTTCCAACTCCGTGATGCCTGCTTTAATCCATAAATGGATTTAAGTAACTTACATGCTTTACCGCTGCTCCCACTATCAATGAATCCCTCTGGTTGATCCATATAAACGCATTCCTCTAAATCACCATCTAGGAATACAGTTTTAACGTCCATCTGCCAGATTTCATAGTCGTAGTGAGCAGCAATAGCGAGTAGGATCCGAATGGATTTAAGCATGGCTACCGGAGAGAAAGTCTCGTCATAGTCCAAGCCTGGTCTTTGACGAAAACCTTTCGCTACCAACCTTGCCTTATAGGTCTCTACCTGTCCATCTACACCGATCTTTCTTTTAAAGATCCATTTTCATCCCACAGGTTTTATCCCGGAGGGTACATCTTCCAAAGTCCATACTTTGTTGGTGTACATGGACTCCATCTCGGATCTCATGGCATCCAGCCAATTCACAGAGTCACCACTCATGATAGCCTGATGAAAACTGGAAGGATCATCATCATCCATGATGCAATCTTCTCTATCACCATCAACGAGAAAACCGTAGTATCTCTCCGGTGGGCGAGAAATCCTGCCAGATCTACGGAGTGGCTGAGGTTCATTAGATTTTGTTATAACTTCAGGTTCAGCCAAGTTGTCATTTGTAACTTGTGTTTCTAGAACTTCTTCCAGATTTACCACATTGCCATTTGTATTGTTTGAAAAAATCTCATCTTCTAAAAAGGTGGCATACTGAGAAACAAACACTTTTTGTTCCTCTTTGTGGTAAAAAAGATACCCAAACGAATGTTTAGGATATCCTACAAATATACATTTGACTGATCGTGTCTCGAGTTTGTCTGGATTCTGCTTTTTAACAAAAGCCGGACAACCCCAAATCTTAACTCTTTTAAGAGATGGTTTCTTCCCATGCCATATCTCATATGGACTGGTAGACACGGTTTTGGTTGGAACTTTGTTTAACAGAAAAGCTGTTGTTTCCAATGCATGCCCCCAAAACGAGAGAGGTAACTCAGCATCACTCATCATGAATCGTACCATATCTAATAGGGTACGGTTCCTTCGTTCTGACACACCGTTGTGCTGTGGTGTGTAAGGTGGAGTGCGCTGAGAGAGAATCCCATTCTCTTTTAGGAAGTCTAAGAACTCAGTACTTAAGTACTCTCCACCTCGATCCGATCGAAGTATCTTGATACTCTTTCCTGTTTGGTTTTCTACTTCATGTTTATACTCCTTGAATTTCTCGAAAGCTTCAGATTTATGTTTTATCAAATATACATGACCAAATCTTGAGAAATCAACAGTAAAAGTTATGAAGTATGAAAAACCGCCTCTTGCATGTGTAGACATTGGTCCGCATACATCACTATGTATGAGGCCTAGGAGCTCAGTAGCGCTTTCTCCGTGTCCTGTAAACGGGGTTTTGGTCATTTTACCTTTGATACAAGACTGGAAAGTTGCATAAGATTTATACTCAAATGAATTTAAATATCCATCTTTATGAAGCTTGTTTAGTCTTGTTTCATTAATATGACCAACTCTACAATGCCAAAGAAAAGCTTCATTTATCTCTGAAAATTTTCTTTTATTTTTGTGTTGTACGTTGAAAACTGTGTGTTGATTAAGGACGTATATCCCGTTATTTAATGTACCACAACCAATCAACTCTTGATTCAGTCTAATGTTCATAACATTGTGTTGCACAGCAAAATGATACCCTTCATTGTCTAACAAGGAAACTGATATAATATTACAAAGCATACTTGGTACAAAATAACACGGGTTCAAAACCAATATACAACCCGAAGGCAAACCTAGGTGATACTCTCCTACTGAAACTGCATTTACATTGGAACCATTTCCAACTTGGAGAGTATGATCACCAGTCTTCAGAACTCTGCTATTTCTCAACGCCTGCACAGAATTGCAAATATGAGAACCCGAACCGGTATCCAATACCCAGGATGCAGAATTAATAGAAAAACAGTTTTCAATTACGAACACACCTGAAGCTGAAGCATCAACATGCTTCTTCTTGAGTGCTAGGTACTCAATACAGTTCCTCTTCCAGTGTCCCGTCTTCTTGCAATGGAAACATTCACCTTTCTCTGATGCCCCAACCTTGGACTTGCCTTTTCCCTTCACCTTTTTGACTCCACCCTTAGGTTTGGTGGGTTTCTTCTTCATCTTTCCCTTGGCCTTAGCCTTTGGGTAAGATGAGGTGGATTGCCCAACAGATATAACGGGAGTCTTCACTGACTTCAGTGTGCTCTCTGCACTCCTTAACATATTAAGGAGTTCAGGCAATTCCTTCTCCATGTTGTGCATGTTGAAGTTAACGATGAACTAAGCAAAGGTGGAGGGGAGAGACTGTAGAATAATAACTGTATACTGTTCATTGTCTATTGTCCACCCAAGGTCCTCAAGCTCTTCTATGAGAGCTATCATTTTCAGAACATGGTCTCTTACTGCTGTGCCAGCGGTCATGCGCATTTGAAACAATTTCTTAGACGCTTCGTATCGTAATACGCGGGATTGCTCTCCATACAACTCTTTTGTATGGAGGAATATGGCTTGTACGTCCATATTCTCGTGCTGCTTCTGATGTGTGTTATCCATCGATGCAAGCGCGAGGCATTTTGCCGTGGCACAGTCAGTGTCCCATGTTTTGCGGATTTTCTTATCCGCAACTGAAGATTTAGGACCTAGGGGGGCAAGGCTGGAGCTGTAAGGACATATGATACTTTATCATAAGTCAAGGCTATGTTTAAATTCCTCAGCCAGTCTTTATAGTTGGTCCCATTAAGCTTGTTTTTATCTAATAAAAGCTTAAGTCCTGTCATGGGTATCTGCCATTAAGAGAGAGAAAAGAATACACTTAGCGAATGCTCTTGCAAAGATCAGATTTGTTATTATCTTGTCAAATCGATGTCTCCCACTGTTTTTATCAAATTTTCTTTAAAACCTTTTAAAAAGAAAACTAGCCGGGATTAATTACATTCTACAACTTCGCCAACCTCTCAGCCAGGCCAGTGCCGGTACTTGAGGGAGGTTCCCCGTGCTTTCGCACGGACCTAATTAAAGTAAACCTCGTCTTCCCAGAGGCGTAGCCCCGTTTAGCACCTTTCTAGACACCTACCGAGTCAGCTAATTGTAAAGTGCAAAATTCTCCCGGGAGCAACATTTGCTCGCAGTGGGATCGGGATCCTATTATCATATAGTAGGTATACAATCTCATTGTAATTTTCAACTCTTGAAATCCCGATATGATTTTTACCCCTAGTACTTATGACCTTAACTAATGTCAACATATCATAAGTACTAGTCAAGTACTTCCCGTCATTTCGTGATTAACTAGACCCACTCATATGACCCTCAACTAAAGTCAACATAATCATATGAATGTCCTAATTAATCAGCATCATATGCAGTGTAGGAAGACATCACTCAGCTACCGTACACTGCGCCTTAACTAAAGTCAAAATACGCAGCACGAATACTAAGTACTCTACCTCCTAAAATGACGGAGGGTTGCGGATAGTTTTTAAGAAAACTTTTGACGCTTTGAACTTGATATGGTTGTAGAATCTAATGGGTTTAAAAGGAGTGGTTTAAGCTCCGCATTTTGAAACTTGCTTTTTTCTTACAAAAAGGCCGAGTGTGTTTTAAATCTGATTCTACAACATCTTTTTAGGTTCATTTATCTTTTACATTAATCTCATTAATGTAGTCCCATCATTTAAATCCTAAGCCATTACAGAAAGAAACGAAAATATAACGTACACTTATGCCACTCGCATTCGTCACAGTGTCCAGATATGCACCGTTAGGTTACTTAACTAACGGCATACCGGGACGGGGCTAGTGTGGGTGAAAAACATAAGTAACGTCTAATATATATCATATATAAAATTTCATTCGTCGCAGATATGCATTAAAAGATCACATCAGATAATAAAAGCAGCAGAAGCACATAAAGGATATCTAGGAGGTCCGTATTTTATATTTAGCCAGCAATAAAAATACGGATTCCACGGTCGCGATGAATAGCCAAGCTCACATCCCTAGACTCCTACGAGAGCGGCAAGCGACCCTACCAATTCTGGAGTTTAGGAGACCCGGTCTCGACTCCTCGAGATGGCCTCCCACTGAACCCAAGAACCCGGTCACTTGTGCCCTCCACCTTAGGTCTATCCTAATGCGGAAAAGTAAATAATATACAACACTGGTGACAACAACCTCACCCCGGAAGTGCCCCAAATAAAAGAATATTACATACAAATTAATATTACATGAATTGAAAGAATACTCTCATCTCACATAAAAAGAAAAAACCCCCCGACTATTCATTGCGACAATCCTGCATATCAAATCTCATCGACACAGAGAAATAAAATGGAAAAATACAACAATTGGAATCTTTAACCGCCTTTAGACAACACAAATCCGGAATATCACATATACAAGATTTCATGCCTAAACAATGTAAAGCTCGTATTTGGGTCTCATTCAAGAAAACACCTTTTCAAAACAAACCGGATAATTCAACAAGATTTCCGTTAATCCCGAGACCGAACTGCAAGATTTACACGCAACAAACAAATTTGTAGATTTCAATTACTGTAACACATACTACTATTAAACTAAGCGACGTTGAAACATCCGATCAAACGATTTAGACAACCAGAAACTGCTCTGAAAGCTCAACTCCTGTGCAGATTATAAAAATACCAGTAACACCAGCAAACACATACGGGCCAGCACAAGAAAATACGGCCAATGAATCACCTATACCACCGCGGAACCGCCGCATACAAGCCACTCTTGGCCGCGGTTCCGCGGCCGTATAGTTGAATTAGGTCATCGTTTTTCTTGTGGGTCCATACAATTTCCTGCTCTGTTTTTTACATATTTTTAATTTGAAAAATTCCAGGTTTTGAAAAAATTTCCAGAGAGCACCCCCTGGGTGTCGTTTTTCGTCCGTTCGATGTTTTCAACGTCGTCTAGGTTACTACAAAGCTCTAGCTTGGCTCTGATACCACTGTAGGGTTTCCTTAACACCTCTATTAGGGTTTAGAAGCATCATACATGCTATAACAATAAAATTTTTGAGGTGCTAAGCAAACTATACAAAGAATCGAACTAGAATTTATGAAGTAACTATTAATAGTATCAACAAATAAAGTTTATGTTATGCTAAGTGTTGAAACTACAACCTTTGTAGTTCACTTTGGAAGACTCCTAGGCTTTGCAAAGGTTCACTTGATCAACTCCTCGTCCACGACGATCCACCCGAAGCACTTTGCCCTAAGCTTGATGCTTCCTACGATCTTTGGAAATCCTTGAAGCACAACACCCTACACAAGATGGCTAAGGTTGTGTAGGATGGTGAAGTGGTTGCTATTCTTATTTATTACCTTTTCTTTTCTTTTTCTAACTCTTTTTAACCATTAAAAGAGAGCTAGGGTTTGAAGAAGAAGAAGAAGTCTCACTCTTTTCTTTTTCGAAGATAATGATAATGTAAAAAGAAAATGAGAGAGAGAGAGAGATCTTATCATAACATTAACCATAGTAGAAAAAAAATCTAGATATTTCATTTAAGGTTAAAAGGCAAAAGGAATGGAAACTATGGTTGAGTTAAAGAAATGTGTAGATGAGTGTGGAAGCAATGACTCATTAACCATTTCTTTTGCCTTTAATCTTTAATGAAAAATCCAAACATTATCTTATCTACAATATGATTCTTATATTGCCTTCCTCTTTGTACCATCAACCATGATACATTTCATGTATGTATGTATGTGTGTACATCATCATGTACATATACATCCATGTATCCATAAGAAGAAAAGGTTTTAAATAAATAATATAAAAGCCAATATTAAATCAACACTTGATTTAATAAATCCATCATATCTCATATGACCCGACTAATATTAAATGCCCGATTAAAATACATTATCATATACTAGTATTTAATCGAGGCTCCGCGCATATCTCATATGTGCACCACTTCGATTCGCCAGAGCCGAGAAACTTCTATGTGGGACTCTAAGACTCGTCAATCCGCCAACAGTAGATGATGATCATATCAAACACCTACAAGCCGCAAGCGGTCAGCTAAAAGTAACGGCCACCCGGGTATTGAGCGATCAGAATAAGAACAAGCGAACCTGTCAAAACTCCTGTCAATCCATCCGGCAACACTAACCGTACAGTCCAGTCTCTTCGTCAGATATGCTGCATATCGAGTCTAGGGATGGAATCGTCGACCCCAATAACTCAATAAGTCATGTCGGTATGTGGTCTATAACAGATCGAGAAACTTACTGATAACACTTATCAGTAATATCTCAGCAGCCCTGGCCAGGGACTTCCTGTTATAGCCAATTGTGCACAGCACAGCATCAACCCCCAATACCGGGAGAGACGAAACCCCTCCTATCGCTCACTGCCTCCACATGCCTCGAGACTATACCCAAAATCCACCTGTTTGTACGACTCAGTAGAGCCATAGTAGGGTGGAGATCAAAGTACAGTGGGAGGACACACAAGACTCTATGACGATCTCGGGTCTACAGACTAACCTGTACCAGTGTCACCTGAGAACTGCTATCCGACGTATGATATAATACCATATAGGGGTTCTCGGTAAGTCCGTTCAGTGTACCCAGTCTCACTGAGCACCCGTATACTATTTTCGGTGTCAACACACCAGACAGATATGGGATCATCCATCGCCCATCATATGGATCAAGAATGGTATACGCTAGTCTAAGCTGGAATATCGATGCCCTGTCTCGATATACCTACGACTAGAAACATTTCAAGGATATGCTTATAAACTACAGATGTCCCACTAGTATGATCCGCATCATAATTCCAGTAGTTAAGCTAATAACCTTAGGGCTTTATCAACATGTACCAAATGAATATAAACATGATCAAGTGAACATACGATAAAGTAAAACCAGATAGCATACTATCATTTTGAGAAAGACTGTCTCCCGAATATATATATATATATATATATATACACATCAGTACATACACTATCTCATAATGGCCTCTAGGGCATACATATATCCAACATCGGGATCCAACTATCTCATAGAAGGTATGCAATCTCATTGCAAATTTCAACACTTGAAATTTTCGATAACATTTTACCCTTAGCATCCTATGACCTTAACGCAGGCCAACAAACCATAGTCCGCTAGTCAAGTTCAACCCGTACATTTCATGATTGAATTAAACCTACCCGCACGACCCTTGACACAGGCAAACAAAGTCGCACGACTACCCTAATCCAATCGCATCATATGCTGCAGATAAGCACTAGTTAGCTATCGCACACTATGCCTTGACACAGGCCAACAAACGTAGCACGAATACTAAGTAGAACTCATCTGAAATGACGGAGGGCTACGACAGGTTTTTTTAGAAAACTCTATGCTTAATGAACTTGATATCGTTATAGAATCGAGTGATTTTGAAAAGGAGTGTTTTTTAGGCTTTTACTAATTTTGCTAAAGAGGTCACTCCCGGTGAAGGGATCTCGGCTCATTCCTCATTGAATGAGGTGCTGGATATTTCACAAATACCACAATGCAAAGCATGAACTAAAAAAGCAATCAAAAGACAAAACCGAGTGGGTTGTAGCATCTGCCAGTTTCGCTAAAGTGGTCACTCCCGGTGAAGGGATTTCGGCTCTTTCTTTATCGAATAAGGTGCTGAATATTCTATAAGGAATACCGCTATGCAAAGAAAGAACTAGAGCTACATGTTTTTAAAACAAGATTCTACAACATCTTTAAGTATCTTTTATTTCATTAATCTCATTAATGAAGTCCCATCAAATTATGCTTCCTAAGCATCACAGAAGAAACGAAATAAGCAATATTTATTATATATCATATATATAATATAACCATTCATCTTAGAATATCAAGTGATCACATCACAGAGTATCAGCAGCAGAAGAACACATATGAAATATTGGATATACTAGGAATTCCGTCTTTTAATTATGCCAATAAAAAACGATGATTTCACGGTCGCGGTGAATAGCCAAACCCACATCCCTAGACCCCTACGTGAGCGTCAAGCAACCCTACCAATTCTAGAGTTAGGAGACCCGGTCTCGATGTTAGTGTATATGCCCTAGAGGCCATTATTGTATCATACTGGTTTGTATATTACTTAATGGAAGCTTGGGATATTAACAATTGTATTGACAGTCTTGCTCAAAATGGTAGTATGCTACTTGGTTTGTTTCTACTTCAATATGTGCATGTGTTTCTTTTAGCATATCGCTTATACATATTAGTGAAGCCCTTAGGATCTTTGCTTGATTACCAGCGTTGTGATGGCAGTCACACTAGTGGGGGCTGGGTAATCTACAAGCACATCCTTATACAGGTCCCTAGTCGTAGAATTATCGAGATGGGGCATCGATACTCCGGAGTAGACTAGTGTATACGCTTCTCATCCCAGCAGAGGAGATGGTCTGTCCCACAGCCATTAGTACGTCATACAGGAGATAGTATGCAGGTGCTCGTTAGGTTATGAGTGCACTGGACATGACTCGTTGGGAACTGTTGGTTGGTATTATACCTATCGTCGGGTAGCAGTCCCCAGGTGACATGAGTACAGCTTAGTCTGTCGACTTGACACTGCTACATTGCCTCCAGTGTGTTCCCACTGTACTTTGATTACTACCCTAGCAGGGCTCAAAGGAGTCATGCAAACATGTAGCAGTTGGGTGCAGTCCCGAAGCACTTGAAGGCAGTGGCGGTTAGATAGGATTCGTCTCTCTTGGTATTGGAGGTTGATATCGTGCTGTGTTCGGAGAGCAATTACACAAAGTCCCTGGACAGGGAAAGCGAGATTTACTGGTTGGTATTCCAGTAGTTTCTCAGGGTGTTTTTGGCTACACTCCGGCACGACTTATTGCACTATTAGGGGTCTAACGATTACCGCCCCTCTAGGCCCGATATGCGATACTCTTAGACGAATAGACCGGACTATACAGAGATTGTCACATTCAGGCTCGGTAGGAGTTCAGATGGGTTTTCCTCATCGGCCTTCTTATCGACATCTACCTATGGACCATAACATGCAGCTAGTACCGTTTGCGGCCTGTGGTTAAACCCACTGCCAGCGTAGTGTCGAGTCTTTAGAATCCCACACAGACAGTTTCCCTGCACTGGGCAAAAGGTGTAGAGGCCGTATGGTTTTACAGCAGGGCTTCGATCACTTACGTACACTTGTGCGCGTATGATGTTTGAGCGTATAATACTAGTGGGCTTTAGTTTAAGCCAGATCCTAGTATTATACTGATGGATCAGTTTCGTCTCTTTGTATTCGTGTTTCTCGGAACACGAATGCGGGTATGTATATACGGATGAGAGGAGCACAGAAGGAGACACCTCTTCAGGGTTTTGACCATTTACTTGATTAAAACAATTATGCGGTGGAGGAAAGTATTTGTTATTTTTTTTTTATATAATTGAGACATGGCTACTAATTTTGACTACTTGACTTTGCTTGACCTTTTGACTTGGCTTGACCACTTGACTTGGTTTGACTATTTGACTTAGATATTTTTGTGAGATATTTTGTGACCTAGATATTTTGGTGAGATATTTTTCATCCCATGCTTGTGGTCATGTCAGGTTATCCATCTTATTTTCATTCATGATTATCATTTATGAAAAAAACATTTTTCTTTCCTCAAGTGAGCTCTCATGCTAGCTCTCTTTTTCTTCCTCACTACAGAACCTGATTGTTTGAATTCTCGGTTTGTGTAAATCGAATCAAATAGTCCCTGGCAACGGCGCCATTTGATTGAGTAGAATTCTTGATGTGTAGTATGAAATTGTAAAGAAATCACAACCAAAAATTATTTGACCGCAATCAACTACGGTGTCGGATGTAGATTGTTAGTGAGTACGGATCGTCCACAGGGACAGTGTAATCGTTCGTCTTTTGAATTAGATGAGTCGAAACTTTAAAGAAAACAAAACAAAATAATTCATGATTTATATTTGAAGTTCAAGAATTAGAAAATATAGATCTAATAACAAGAAAAAAATAGAATCAAGAATTGATAGTTTGTTGATTTTTCCAAACCAAATCTCAAGAATCGAAATGAGGCTCGTAGGAATCGATCGGATCTATAGATGTGATGCAATCTCAAGATGACGTATTCTTATCCGTTGATGAATTGATACTAGATCGATGATGATCGACGAGAATTAGGGATTTCTTGTGAAACTAGGGTTTCATCATTTATCCCTTGTTCTTTCGTTGATATCATTCATATGCTAGCCTCTAGTAATTTCAAGAAACGATCGTAGATCCCTAATTTCTAGCGATAACAATCAAGAAAGCATCGCAACGAAACTAGGTCATCGATTCTTGAACTTGCTAGGGTTTACAAAACTCGTAGGACTTAAAAATTGTTTTAAGATTTATTACATCATCATTCTATTAATCGTTTCGGCTCCTTAACGAGCGGAGTTTTACTCAAACATCACAACAAGAACAACAATTACAAATTGAGATCTAATCATGATGCAAGAATTAAAAGGAAGCAAGATAAATGAATTTCACCTTTTATTTATATCAACAATTTCGTTACATTCGCTCAAGAACTACAAGAGGAAGAACTCGATCGTCGATTTGGCTTTGCTCGACTCCGTGAGTCGCGGATCGGGTTGGATCACTTGCCCGATTGAAGATCGGCTCGGCTCCTAAAAGGTTGAAGGCTTCTCGCTTGATTGGTACTCAAGATCTTGAATTTGGAGTGGAATTAGGGTTAGGGTTTCGCACAAGCCTTGTCACGAGACTTGTGGAAGAAGATGAAGAATTATTGATTTAGGAATGGGAGATTATTGAACTAATGAAGAACTAATGATGAACAACCACAACTCTTAGATCTAGGTTCCTATTTATAGCCATCTAAACCCTAGATCTAGGATTTCAAATTCTAAGTTTCCCTCCTAATGTTTGTTGAGGAAATTTGAATTTCCCTCCAAAAGTTAGTTAGAGGAGAAGCTTCTAGATGTGATTAGTTAGGAGGGAGCTTCTAGAAGAGGTTAGTTAGGAGCTTAATTATGTTTAGCCTTGCTTAATGATCTTTGCTGATCTGGTAGTAGCTTCTAGATAATTCTGGAATTTGACATGTCTTTCAGAGCTTCTATGACTGAGATAGGAATTATGCCCTAAAAATCAATTGCTGACGTGGCAAGAATGCGGCGGATCCGTGGCACAAGCAAGCTCCCGCCGCGGATCCGCGGCGCTTTATGAGCCTTGGGGATTAGGCTTTATGGTACAGGCTTGGGCTGATTCTTGGGCCTTTATTGTATATGTTCAATTTAATATCTCTTTCTGAAATACTACCAGATCTGAATTCATTGAGTTGGCGTAATTTTGATCAGCTCTTTGGTTTTTCTTCCGTATTTTCCTGCACAGACTCAAGACAAGTGTTGCGCAAATACAGAAATGATGCGATGCCATGAAATGCGGTTAATTTCCCTTAAAGTGTCGGTTTAAAAGTCTAACACATGAAATCTGATATTTAACGACTGATTTGCTAATATGTGAAATATGAATACCGAACACTTCTAAATGAATGCAAATGTTAGGAAAATTGCCGTGTTAAAAATACATTATTTTCGACTGATCAGAACCCTAAAAGCTCTCTTGTGTTGAGAATCCTAGGGTTTCAAGAGAAAAATAAATCCATCTTCATACTCTACATCACCTAGGACATCAAATTTAGCAAGCTTGTTGCCCTAGTTACCTCGGTTTTGAGGTGGAGCTCGGACTATAGACTCTCGGATGGATCGTCTTTGACTCGACGAGGCCGTCGAAGAATCTACGATCCGGATTAATCCTTGGAGCCTACATAGATGAGGAGGACAATGATGAAGACCCGAAGGACATATATCGTGAGGTATAACTTCGTATCTGAGTAGTTAAACTTCAAGTGGTTTGCTAGCTAGGGTTTATGAACGATCCTTCATTCTAGTCGGTGTTGCGAAGCTCGTAAAAATCATTTTTTGCAAATTCTGCCTCCCGGCGAACACGTGGGGTGTAAGACATCGACTTACACTCGACTCCTCGAGATGGTCTCCCACTGGACCCTATAACCCGGTTACTTATGCTCCCCTCCTTGGGTTTATACTAATGCGGAAAAGTAAATAATATACATCAATGGTGACATCATACTCAACCCGGAAGTGCCCCAATAAAAGAATATTACATACAAGTTTTTACATGAATGAAAATGTAAAACTCTCATCTCACATAAAAAAAACCCGGCTATTCAAAACACGACGTACCAATATAACATATCACAGCAACACATAACATCACATGTCATCAACGTAAGTAAATATGCGTATCCTAATTGTCGTTGACATATAGCAACGAAACCGGAGATACACTACATATTACACTTACGGTCGCAGAAAAGAAAGTGAAAAACTACAACAGTTGGAATCCGCAACACCTTAGACATTATAAACCTAATGTATCACATACTTTTGATTTCATGCCTTACCATCTGAATTCCTTAGACATCCCCGCATTTTAGTCTCATTATTGAAAACACTTTCCAATAACCAGTCGTGTAATTCAACAAGATTCCCGACAACCAGATCGAATGCTCGTCGGAAACTTTAGTAGACGGCCGCACCCCCGATGCTGTCGACGAAGTGCACTTAGGCGGAACACCGTGGCCGCGAGCACCCGAACGGATACTTTTGGAGAGAGGGTTCTCCTACAGTCACTTGGTCGGGGCTATGGGGTGTGGTTATCTAATAAGGTTACATAGCAAGTATCCACGTACGCTACGTGATTGCGACGGACTTTTGATCCACGTCAAAATCCCGTGGCAACCGATCAAATGAGACTAACTTGCTAGATTTATAAAATTCAAATTAGTTTTCATAAAACTAAATATTGTGGATTCCATGTATTGTATCAAAATCACAGATAGCAAGAAAATGTTAAACTTTTCGATTGAATCAACAAACACCGAAAATTTCCCAAAGAGCTTACCACTTGAGCGTAGTTTAAAAAAGTACCCAGAATATGCCTTAGTACCTATGGACCAACCGTAAAAGGGTTAACCCTTGCCTCACCTATGGCTCCGCTGAACGACCACAAACCCTAGGGTTTGGTGGTGGTTCCGGCTGTCACAGAATCGAGTTAGGGTTTCATTCTTCTAGAAGGTCCACAGAAAATACCTGCACGATTTTCTGAAGATTTTAAACACGGAAAAATCCAACTCTTGGAAAATTTCCAGCGAGGGAAAAAATGGGTTATTGATATCCGTTCGAACTTTTCAACGTCGTCTAAATAAACCGAAAATATGTTAGAATTATGACTATGAAACACTCCGAATTTCCTTTATAGAAAGATCACATCTCATGCAATCTCAGCAAAAACAAGCAACACCTGAAATACTAAAACCCAGAGACTGGAACACCATAAAAATTCAACCCATAACAATGAGGAAAAACCAAGCAGGTCGGTTTTTAACTCCATGTGGCCGGCCAAAATTCAGCGAGGGGGGCTGAGTTTTCTGTGGTGTTCATGTTACATTTCATATAACATTCTGCAATTGCTTAAAAAAAATTTAGACACCTTAAAATTTTTGACAAAAACTGTGTTTTTGTATCGGGTGTTTTAGAGTTGTTTCGGTTTCATAATTCTGCAAACATCGTCTAATTCTCTAGCATGGCTCTGATAACACTACTGGGTTCCATAAGCGGCCGCTGAATTTCAGGATGCATCGACCATGTCGTTTTCAAAAACATTTGCACGCTAAAGAACCCTAACGATAGAATTTAAACTAGATAATTAGACGAACAAGCATGTAAATATATTTACATCTAAGTGAACAAGGAATACAACCTTTGTAGACCGGTCATTCACTTCAATAGCTCCGTTTAGTAGTCCCTTCGCTCCAAGTAATGATCTCCCGGACTCTAGTGATTCTCCATAAGGTGAAATGAACAAGCTTTCTTGAAGTTTTCGAGGTCGAAGATGATCTACGTCGAGGAGACACTAACACAAGCTATCTCTTCACTAAGTGATGAACTAGTGAAGAAACAACCCAATCTAAATAGCTAGTAGAGACGAGATTGATGAAGTAGGAATTTTGCTCACTTTAGAAATTATTTTCTCGCTATTTTTCTTCACCTCTCATGAAGTTAGAAAGCTTGAGGAAGAAGATGAAGAAAGAAACCACGGAATGAAGCAAGTGAAGAATGAATCATATGGTGAGAATAGCAACCATGGGTGAGTTAGTATCATATGCTAACTGATGTAGAGACTAAACCATGGCTAGACAATAATGGTTAGGTTAATAAATATTTTCAAGTAAAACAAAATTAGTGGACTTGGTCAATGGTTCCAAAAGCTTCTACAAGCTTCAACCATGTGACTAATTTCCAACTAATTTGATTTAATTTAAATAAATAAAACACATCATTACTAAAAGCATGGTGTGCGTCTCATACACGCATGTAGCATGTGGCATCAAGCATGACACAAAAGATGTACATTAATATATATCACATATATAGCCCAATCCGCTCTCTTCCTCCTGCTCCTGCTGCCGTTGGAATTGTGTTCGTCTCTGCCTGGTCAATAAGTATACACAAGTGAGAAAAAGAATACATAAGTGAGCTAATATTAGATAATGTAAGATAATATATCAAATATATAATTATACTTTAAATTATTAAATCAATACTTGATTTAATAATCCGGCTATATCACATACAACCGACAAAAATCAAATGTATCAACTTGTCGAATCAGCACTTGATTCGACAGCCCGGTTATATCACATATAACCGACTGATATCACATATCGCGAGAATAGAATACGGTATCATGATTGCACGCTTTTGGCGTATCCAGTTTTAAGGTTCTAAAGTTAACCGCAATCAGGACGGTATCGCTTTGCAGCTAGCCACGAAGAGTACGGGTCGTCCCCAGGGAGACAAGGAGTTTTACGTTCTTGTTTTCACGAGTTAATGCGCATGGGCGAAATGTTCGTATCTAACCTATGTGCTTATATGCAAAGTAACCGTTTGTTACAATTAGATAGGATAGTGTAAGTTAAGGAAAGTCGTACTCAATCTTTTGAGCTGAGTTTGACCACTAAAGTTAGAGCAAGCGGCAACAACGTGGATTAGGGTACTTAAGTACGGTATTTGAGAAATCCGGCTTATTAACCCTTGTCCGTCCGTTCTTGTCGCTTTCTTTCGCCTCCGGCCAATCCGAACGCAACCAGCCACGGTTAGGATACACCGATACCTTGGTAGGGTAGGTTGCCTAACGGAGCGCTTGCGTAAGATTTGGGTGGAGTTTAATGGAAAAGATCGGGAAAAGGAAATAAGAAACGAAAGCTTAACTTACAAAACCAATCATTTTCCGAACAACAATATTCACAACCATTCAAACAACAAAGAAAAATAGCAAAGAAAAGAGAAAAGAAAAGAAAAACAATACAAGTAAGTAAATGATATGGTAATAAATTTGCAAGTAAGTAAATAGAAAGTAATGAAAGAGCAAGTAATGAAAAGAGCAAGAATGAAATTCAAAGAACCATAAAACAAAATGAGATCTTTATTATGTCCAAGTGGTACAACCTTGTGTTCAATAACCTAATCTTAAACTTGCAAGCTCAATGAAGAGGTTGCAAGATCAAGAGAAGGTAAGGAGCTCAAGGGATACAAAGCTATCTACAAGAGAACAAAAAGAAAACAAGAGAGTTGTGAATGAAGAATGAAACAATGTAATCACAGGCTAAGACCCCTCTCCCTTGTTCACTCATGTGCCTTATATAGGCACAAAAGGAAAATAAACTAGCAAGAAAAATAACATGATGTGGCAGCAAGGGAAGGACCACAGAAAATTGGGAATCATCCAAGCAGGGGGCGGCGGCCAGCTGTAACATTTCAGAAAAATAAAATATTATTTTAGGGAATTTTTATAATTTAATATTAATTTTTAATGAATATTTTAATATTTCGGAATAATTAAATACCGATAAATGGGAAAAAATTTGGAAAATTCTAAAATAGGGTATTTTATGAAATTATGCCATTTTAAAGTTGCTTTGGTTAATTATATGCTAATCGCGATTAAAAATCGATATTCGGTTTTTTAGCATTTTTGGTGCAAAGCATGCACATATCATTTTTCCACACTTGTCACATTTTCTTGCATGTTGTGGGTGTATGGTTGCCTAGGGTTACCATTGTGTGAGAGGAAATAAAGGAAAGGAAAAGAAAAAGGTATGGTATGATGAAGAGAGAGAAAGTATAGGTCAACCCTTTTGTTTGAACCCATCCCCATCATTTCTCTTCTCATTTTCTCTCTCCCCTTCCCTTAAGCTGCTGCTGATCCCGCTCCTCCCTCTTCCTCCTCCCTCTTCAAGCCTAGATCCACCATGAAATTCCCCCGAAAACCCTATTCCCATTTCACAAAAATTGTTCCCAAGCTCACTAGCTACACATTGGACCTAGAAAGAATGAATTTTGAGGACTTTGAGCAACTCAAGAAAATTCTTGAGTTGCCAAAGGAGGTAATTTCTGCACCCTTAGAGTAGTATTTCGATTCTTTATGCATCTATACTTGTTTCATGTCGATATCATGTCGTTTTGAGAACTTTGGAAATTTCAAGTTAGGGTTTAGAGTTTGATCTGAAATCAAAGATGAATTGAGGTGTAATTCGAGACTACAACCCCTGGTGTGAGGTTACATTGAACCAAACATGAGATTTAAAACCCAGAATATGGATTTATAGGATCGATATCGGGAAAAACTGTAATTCTACGTCTGTTTTTGGAAATCTGCTAACACCCGAGCTACCTGAAAATTATTTTGGACTAACAGGGTTATATGCAGGCAACTAAGAACCACCACACAAAACCCTAGCCCCTCTCCCCTCTTCCAGGCCGCCAATATATCCTTTCTGGCCGCAATTTGTGGCCAGAGTAGGTTGGAACCCCCTCGTTTTTGTTTCTGGGCCATATTTCCAGTAAACTTGACCCTTGGCATGTGCAATTTTGACTGATTCCATCTAGGGTAGAATCTGGGGTAGTTTTCTTGTGTTGGCGCATGGTTTATGACTTGTTTTATCATGGATTTTGGTGTATGGTGATTCGTTTCTGTCGGGTGGCGTTTGAACGTCAACGGCAAAGGGTTATTGATCGTGTCTGCATGCGAGACTATAAGTATTTACCTATGGGCTTAGCGTATGCCGTTTTGGTTTCCGATGTGATTTTCATGTGCTTTAGCATTTATGATATCCTTGTAGGTACCCCACGTGACGTCGAGGCGTTGAAGATAAAGATGGCGACATCGGCATCGGCACAAAAGAATCAAGGTAAGTAGATTTATATCTACGTGGAGAAGTTGGGTGGATGGCGTATAGCACCCCCGCAGTTTGTGGTGATCTATACGAATACGTATACACACATATATTGATTATATGTTGATGGAGATTATTGATGATAAAGATGGATTCTAGGTGTGATTGGATTGGTTTAGTGTTACGAAACCATAGAGTAGTGGTTGCACCACACACACACACACCCGTACTTGCATACATTCTTCTTTCATATGTGCTTAAATTGTAACACTTTGAATTTCTATTAGAATGTCTTATGTGATAATTAGTGATCGTACGTGTTATTATATATATGTGTTCCTAGGATTATTAGTTATATTTAGTAGTGTTAGCATATTGGGAATTTTCTTGTGTTAGTGCACACTTGCACACTTAGCCATTTTTGAGACTTAGGGTTTTTGGTAACATGTTAACCATTTTCTTTTGTTGCATGGTTGCTAACCTATCCCCCATCATTTAATCTTTTCATAACCCTTTTCATAATTCAAACTCCTAATAAAACAAATGAGCATGGTGTTAGGTATGAAGCTTTGACTTTTTTGACCCATTTTCTTCCCTTCTCTCTCTCTTTTCCCCACTTCAAAATTCTGCAGAAATTTCCAGCAGCAAACCCTCCATTTTTCCTCCATATTCTCTTCTCTTTTCACTTCTCCTTGATTTCCAAACAAATCCTACACAAAAACCACACATTTCCTTCACAAAACCTTAGGGAAAGTGAGCTTTTTGAGGTGTTTGAAGCAAATCTGCACACTAGAGGGGAAAGCTGAAACTTTTAGTGTTCTACAAGGTTCTTAGAAGGTATTAACCCATATTAGCACTCGTTTTCCTTAAACTTGTTGTATTCTTTAGTAAAAATCTCATTTTTGTGCATTTTTAGTGATATTAAAGGATATTTGTGAAGTATATGTTAGATTGGTGTTTTCATAGTTTAGTTAACTCCTTTAAGTGTTATTAGAGCTATTTTAACCAGGTTGTACTTCAGGTTTGCACAAAAATACCCTAAGTTCCATTTTAGTGCAAAGTGTGGATTTTAAACTTGAAATAAGGCCCTGTAGGATCTGCTGCTACCCGGGATATTTCAGAGTAAAACTAGATGTTACTGTAGCATGTATGGGGGGTATAGAGTGCACACACAAAACCTGGGAGCCCAATTCCTTACCCAGGCCGCCGAAATGTGCATTCTGGCCGCAAATTGCGTCCAGATGGGGGGAGTTTTGGGTTGAGGTTTGGGGTGTTGGTATCTGCTGCTATGTGGGTTGTTTTGGTATATATAGTTTTACAATATATTTCCTGTATCAAAATCTGGAGGTGATTACCTATTTTCCCGTATTTTTAGTCTTCGCGACACGCATGATACGTGTTTGTGGGTTTTGGGTTTCTGCGTATCGTGACGCGTCGGGGTGGTTTCAGGCGCGTAACCACACGTTTTAGCGTATCGCGCACACGCGCGCTTGGTTCACGACACGAGTTACTAGTTCGGCTTTAATGTCGCGTTTGTGTGACTTCCAGCTTATGTGTGATATATTGTGTAATTCTAGGTTCGCAGGCGAGTACGGCGGACGCCGCGCAGAAGGGGAAACAAGTTGTTGGCTATACCTAGCGAGAGACTACGGTGAGTAGATTTCACATCTACGGGGATATCGCCCTTATAGTTTCTTTTGTATACATTGACTGTTCATGGCTACTATTTAGTGCATACTGCATTCCCTGCTATATGGATATAAATTAGAATTGATAGAACACCGCACCATTACTAACGGTCCATGTTGCACGAGCACTGTCCTGCATGTTACACACACACCGTTAGTAATTGCCATGACACGCACACTGTAGGAATCATATATCACATCGGATCATTGTATTATAGCTTATCTATATATGACTTGACATGCTATTAATTCTTGATGCATATATCACATCGGATCATTATATTGTAACTTATCTATATGTGACTTGACATGATATTCATACTTGATGCATATATCACATCGGATCATTATATTATAGCTTATCTATATGTGACTTGACATGATATTCATATTTGATGCACATATCATATCGGATCATTGACTTGCATATTGGTTTGGATTACATGTGATTTCTGGATTTGGGAACCATGGCTATTTCAAATATGTGATCATTTAAAAACCCGGTTCCCTTGATATGATATTTCGGTGCGTCCACCATGTGTTTCCTCGGTGCTAGAGTGATATATGTGAACCCGAATCGAGGAGCTGGTTGAGGCCGATTACGGGTACATGGTGGACCCGGTATGGTACCCCGGGGCGAGAACGGTTTCGCTGTGTAGTAGACGGTGAGCCTGGCAGAGGGACTACTACCTACCGGTGATTGGTTGGACCTGACAGTTATCCGGAGGATACTAATCAGAGTCGATAGATGGATGTAGGGTGATCCGTACTGCCGGGGCCGAGGGCCGATACCGCAGACGGAGCCCGTGGGCTGACCCGGACTGACGGGGCCTGATGAATGATGATTTGCGTGTCGATGCTGGACACGAGTATTTATGATATTTGGGTGCCAATGTTGGGCACTCGGGATTCTCAGAGATGTACAGGATTTGAGGGCCGATGAGAGTGCCGGCGCCTGAGCTATTTGGGGGATCTGGGTGCATTGATGGACACCGATTATATATTCCACGTTGACATTCCGTGTAGATATTATATTGTCCCTGCTCAGCATTTACTATTGGACCTCATCCTGTAGTTACATTACCTAATAGAGTACTTGCATGATTATTGCACATACTGCTTATCACTTATTGATATCATCTGTTGGCATATGATAGAGTAGCGCAGTACGTGCATGCTCGCGATTACCTTTATATGTTATCTCTATTCACGAGTTGGCAACTCATCCCCATTATGCCACAGTGTTTGCAGGTTGCCCTTCGGAGTAGTCGCGCCAGGCTGCGGTTGCATCTTTTGACACAGATACCCCCATAGTTGGTGTACTAGCTTTTTTGCTGATAGGTGGGTTTTGTGTGGTATCTGTTTATCTTTCAGTTATGTACATTGTTGTATCTTGTATTCTCCATCTACCATGTATGTATTTGACTTAAAGACAGTGTGAGGACGATGATGTATTTTATTTGTATCCTGGTGTCGAGCTCGTTGTGAGCCGACTGTTTTTGCAGTTACCCTATCTGTGATGTTTCCACTTATGGATCTTGATCTTCGCTACGGCGTCGTATATTGCTATCCTGGTGATTGTTTACTTAGATTTCTTATCATGTTAGTAAGTGCTTTCATTTAAAACTTATAACACTCTATACTTTCACTGGTTTGATTTCTGGGTTTTCGGTTCACTTAGTCGCGTTACGCCTGTAGACGTTACGTGGTTAATGTTGCGCCACGGCAGCGCCCCGGCCGTCTTGCTCGAGGCCAAATTGCGGAATCAAAAATTTTTTCCTTACTCGGAAACCGGCGCTACCGCGGACAAAGAAAACCCGGATCGTTTACCATTAACCTAATGCTAGCTAACAAGAGAAAGGGTGAGAAGTATACCGAGTGATCCGAGTCCTCCGGTCTTCTCTTCATCATCCCGATCTCCCGCGGAAGGTCTTGGCTCCACATCGTCGCCTCCTCGCCGGAAAGGGCACCACATCGCCTTCGTCTTTTACGGGCTCCCGCCTCAATACCGAGACAACTCGAGCATGAAGCCGGCAACTCGACATGCTCAAGATTTGCTGTAGAATGTGTAGTGTAGAATCATAGTCTCACTTTGGGGTTTGTTGCCTTTGGATGGAGGAATGAGGACAAGGAAAATATGGTGCTTTCATTTTTCCTTGCATGAAAGCAAGATCAAGAAGGAAACTCTCAAGAATGAAGCTCTCTCTTCTTCTTCTCTCTTCTTTCTCTCAACCATGAATAACTTATCATCCAAAAGAGAATGGTGGAGGAGGTAATATCAAGCAAGGAGGGAGGTGAGTGTAGGAGCAAGGAAGTGGTGACCACATCAAGAGACATATAAACATACAACCATGCTTTTCACTTTAAACCCATACCCTTTCTAATCATCATAAAAGCAAGCATGGATGAAAGCTATCATAATCAAACTAAATGCAATAAAACCCTCCACAAAGTGTTATTTGCGAACTTGCAAATAACCCCCTCCATCGGAAAAGTCCGGCCGGGAAAGAACAAAGGAAAACCGGCCGGGACGGAATGCAAACTGGCAACTCCAGAAAACTGGTCCCGTAATTAATCACAGGAAAACCCCGACACTGTGCATACACACCCGCATCTGTATTCCGACCGGATACAAATGCAATGAGACAAAATCTACACTGTACTAGACTAGGACCGGCTTAAGCCAAAGCCGGCTAGTAAAATCCGTTCGATCATGATCCGTGCAATACCGCACGTATCTGATCGAACCCTGCCATATACCTATACGGCTACTAGTACAAACCGTCCGATCCTGATCCGTGCAATACCGCACGTATCTGATCGGACCCTGCCATATCTCCATACGGCCTCTACAGCGTTTCGCCCGAAAGCTGAGTAACTGAAAGTGTGGTGGACTCTAAAGACTCGTCAATACTATGGCTGTGGATTTAACCACTGGCACGTCAGAGGTATAAGCCAATACATGACGGGCCACCAGCTATTGACTAAAAGGGACGTCGATGAGCGAACTCATCCTGACACCCTACTGAGCCTGTCAGTGACAATATCCGTACAGTCCGGTCCGTTCGTCTATGAGTATCGCATGGCGGGCCTAGGGGGTTGGTAAAAGTCAGACCCCCAAAGGCGGTACAAGTCGTGTCGGAGCGTAGCCCAGAACGCCCTGAGATACTACTGGAATACCTACCAGTAAATCTCCTGCCTCGGCCGAGGGCTTTGCGTAATGGCTCTCCTAGACACAGCGCGACCTCACCCCCAATACCGGGAGAGACGAACCCCTGCAGATCCGCTCACTGCCTCCATGTGGCTCGGGACTGTACCCAACTAAAACCTGTTTGCACGACTCCTTTGAGCCGTGGTAGGGTAGTAATCAAAGCACAGTGGGAACTCACACGAGACAAATGACGATCTCAGGTCGATGAACTAACCTGTACACATGTCACCTGGGAACTGCTATCTGACGTCTGGTATAATCCCAACTAGCAGGTTCCCGGCGAGTCCTGTCCGGTGTACTCATAACCCAATGAGCACCTGTATACATCTTAGGTGATCCAACTGACACCAGTGGCTTGTGAGACCGGCCACCGCCCCTCGTCGGGGTCTCGACTGTATACACTAGCCTACTAATGGAGTATCGATGCCCAGTCTCGAAACTCCCACGACTAGGGACCTTTTAAGGATGTGCTTATAGACTACCAGCTCCCACGTATATGATCGCCATCATACTGCTGGTCGTCAAGCAAGAATCCTAGGGGCTCTATCAACGTGTAATAGCGACATGTCAGGTCACCTAAAGCAGTACACGATGATAAAGATAAACCAGATAGCATACTATCATCTCGAGTAAGACTGTCCTACCGGGATAGGTCCTCCCTCAATCATTGCAATCACGTGCCTGTGATCCAATAATTGACTCTGAGGGCACTAACTCCAACAATCTCCCACTTGCACTCAAGGCTAATTATTGCGATGTCGCATACTCACAGCCCGTGTGATACCGAACACCCAACTCCTCTACTAGTCAGTCTCACAAAACCCGTTTGCGAAAATATTGCGTTCGAGGAATAGCCTCAGTGAGTGGATCCGCTATGATGTTTCTTTCTATGTCTCTCTATATCTCAAGTTCGCGGAGAAAGCCATCTCCCGAAATGAGCAATACCTGTCTTAGAACGTCTGGATGTCTGATGGGACCTAGCTCATAAATGAACTTCAAATCCAAACTTCTTAGACTGTATCATCAACTGAACTTAATCAGTATCCTGGGCTATGCCTCCCTCAGTATTGCCTTGGAGCACCTGTCCAAAATACTGTCCCTCGTCAGAAGGAAAAACTACAACTCTGACAACCTCCTTGTCGTCCATGTCACCTTAGAAGCCTGGAGTGATAACCGTCTCCTAAAGGAGGCAGCCGTTATCATATCCCTAGAACATTCACTTATGTTCTAAAACTGCTTCCGACTGTTTTTCCAGGATTGGATTAATATCAACTTATTGCATCTACTGCAAGAACAACATCTGGTGTGGTACTTGACATCTCATGATTGACTCAATTGCCTAAGCAAGTGATATGTCAATCATGCGTATCCCTCTCCCCTTTAGTCTATAAGACACCTTTAGAGAGGGTGACTCCATTACCTGCAGGTACACTACCATGCCAGGAGTCGTCCATTCTAAATACTCTTAGAATGCTGTCAAGGTACCCTGATTGGGAAACCACCCAAATCTAGATCTAAAACCATAGGTCTAGTAACCAGTATGTCTGATATAATATCCAAGTCCCTTGTGGAGAAACCACTGTGTGACGACCAAAGTATAACCGATTGTAGTATAGGAATATCACTTCCTACTACCTTCTCAACAGATCCATCCCCTATTCTGATGACGTCAAACCTATGACTATTACATCAGAAATGGATGATCTATCTCCGCTACATCTGCTTTAGTCTATAAATAGACATAAGCCTGATGTCCACCAATGCTTCCGCTGCTCCCACTGACTACGACAACCTTCTGGCAGAGTCATACAGACGTGCACTTCTAAAGCTAGTTTAGAACGACGCTATACTCATCCTCCTGCCGGGTCTCGCAGCCTGGAACAACAGCAATGGTAATTGTGGGTAAACAAGAACTTCCCTGTCACCGTCCTTGAGGTTACCGTAGTACCTCTCGGGTGCCTGAAGTTACCCACCTAATCTGCGGAGTGGCCAATGGAATGTCAAATCAGGTTGAATCTTTAGGTTCCTTATCAAATCTTCAGTAATCGTTTGTGGTTCTGGAATTACTTCCAGTTCTACCATACTCCCACTACTGTTTTTCTGAAAAAATCCATTTTTAATAAAACTGTGGCGAGTCTAGAACAGTATTTCTACTGTTCATCCAGATGGTAGAAAATCAACCCTCGTCATAGCCTGGGTCAACCCACAAACAGCCATTACAGAAACGTGCCTTGAGTTGTCCAGTGTCTGGTTTTAAGCATAAGCCGGACAACTCCCCGTACCTTAACATCGTTAAGATATGAACTGTTCTATATCCAATATAGAACCAGAGGCACTGATTCAATTGAACCAGATTCAAATCATGCAGCTATCTCCAGTGCATGTCAACTAAATGGAAGGAGGCCGATCAGCGTTACTCAACTTAGGAATGCTTCCAATTATGAGTAACCTGAAAAAGAAGCAATCTGTCTTCATCATTACTATCAACTGAATACCATACACAAGTATCTACATCTTCGATCTCTTTGAAGAATCCCGATACTTGTAAGTCCATATTGCGACCCCCGGTGCTTACGGGGAGGCGGAAACGGTATAAAAAACGAATTTTTATCGCAAGAGGCAACATGGACTAAACTAGGTCGGGATCGTTGTCTAAACTAAAACTAGTTTACAAGCTAAAGAGAGTTAGCTACTATGGAAGATGGTTATACCTAAACTTGAACTCCTTCTTCTTCAAACCTTGTAGAGGTTGATGGTTCTCTTTTCGTCGCCTTCTCCCGTCGAAGATGGATCCACCTCGAAGGTTCGACTTTGGGCTCTTCCTCGATCTTTGAGTGAACTAGGGTTTCCGGCTTGCTAAACCTTCATCCTAGAATGAGTAGAGAGTGATTAGGGTTTGCTTTTCTATCTAAAGAGAATGATTCTCAACACATGAGAAGGTTTCTCTTTTCAAGAGGAGGAAGAAGATGAAAATGAGGAGAGAGAGAGGTTATGATAGAATGAGCTCAATTATTTCTTTCTTGCAACCATATTGCAAAAGAAATGAATTATCTAAATGATAATAATTGAAAATGAGAATAGTTGATGGTAGTATTTTGAATGACCACAACCATGCTTCATTTAATAAAAAGTAAGCATGAATCAAGGAAGACTTTCAAGGCATGAAAGTGGTCAATGGTCAACAAGTCAACCAAGGTCAACAAGTCAACAAAAAACAACCATAACATAATTCTCATTTAATTATTATTATTAATAGATAATATATAAATCCATTAGGGTTTGGAAAAAGAAGACTGTCAACTGTGCATACGCACCCGTTCCGAAACCCTAATGAAAAACCTCATCCTCCGCCTCAAGCAACTGTGCATACACACCTGTATTCTCGTTCCGAAAAACAAGAATACCAAGATATAAAAGCAACCCCCAAAACATATACCAGTATCTGGCTCAAACCAGAGCCTGCCAGTATAATCCGTCCGGACTCCAAACGTGCACAAGTGCGCGGATGAGAACGAACCCTGTCGCAAAACCATGCGACCTCTACTCTGTTTTGCCCAGAGGCGAATACCCTCTGTGTGGGACTCTAAAGACTCGACACTACGCTGGCAGTGGGTTTAACCACAGACCGCAAGCGGCACTAGCTGTGCATAACGGTCCCCAGGTAGATGCCGACAAGAAGGCTGACGAGGTGAAACCCCATCTGAACTCCTACTGAGTCTGAATGTGACATTCTCCGTACAGTCCGGTCTGTTCGTCTGATACATCGCATGGCGGGCCTAGGGGGCGGTAAAACGTCAGTCCCCCAATAGCGGTACAAGTCGTGTCGGAGTGAAGCCCAAAACACCCTGAGATAACACTGGAAACCTACCAGTATATCTCGCTTGCCCTGGCCAGGGACTACTCGTGTAATGGCTCTCCTAGACACAGCGCGATGTCAACCCCCAATACCGGGAGAGAGGAATCCTGTCTAACCGTCACTGCCTCCAAGTGCTTCGGGACTGCACCCAACCACCATCTGTTTGCACGACTCCTTTGAGCCGTGGTAGGGTAGTGATCAAAGTGCAGTGGGAACACACTCGAGGCGAAGTGTCAGTGTCAAGTCAGCGGACTAAGCTGTACTCATGTCACCTGGGAACTGATAACTCACGATAGGTATAATACCAACCTGTCAGTTCCCGACGAGTCCTGTCCAGTGTACTCGTAACCCAACGAGCACCCGTATACTATCTCCAGTACGACGTACTGATGGCTGTGGGACAGACCATCTCCCACACTGGGATGAGAAGCGCATACGCTAGTCTACTCCGGAGTATCGATGCCCTGTCTCGATAGTCCTACGACTAGGGACCTGTATAAGGATGTGCCTATAGATTACCCAGCCCCCACTAGTGTGACTGCCATCACAACGCTGGTAATCAAGCAAAGATCCTAAGGGCTCCACTAATGCGTATAAGTGATATACTGAAATAAACACAAGTACACATTGAAGTAGAAACAAACCAAGTAGCATACTACTATATTGAGCAAGATTGTTTATACAAGGTGAATATCCCAAGCTTCCATCAAGTAATATACAAACTAGTATGATACAGTAATGGCCTCTAGGGCATATACACTAACAATCTCCCACTTGCACTAAGGCCATGTACTGGCGTATCGAAGACCTATCATCTCGATCAGCCGCTCGAACTGAGTCTGGGGTAGGGCCTTGGTGAATGGATCTGCAGTGTTCTCTTCTGAAGCAACCCTCCGAACCTCGATCTCCTTGCGATACACGATCTCCCTGATCAGGTGATACCGCCTTAAGATGTGCCTGGATCTCTGATGGGACCTGGGTTCCTTTGCTAAAGCTATAGCCCCGTTGTTGTCGCAATACAGAGGTACTGGGTCAACAATGGACGGAACCACCTGAAGTTCTTTTAAGAACTTCCTTATCCAGACAGCTTCTTTTGCGGCATCAGATGCAGCGATGTATTCCGCTTCCATAGTCGAGTCTGCAACGGTTTCCTGTTTGGAACTCTTCCAACACACCGCCCCTCCATTGAGGGTAAAGACAAAACCCGACATGGACTTGGAATCATCCTTGTCACTCTGGAAGCTGGAGTCAGCAAAGGCCTCAATCTGGAGGTCCTTTCCGCCATACACCAAGAACATCTCCTTAGTCCTCCTCAGGTACTTGAGAATGTTCTTTACCGCTATCCAATGTTTCTCCCCAGGGTTTGACTGATACCGGCTTACTACACTCAGTGCATAAGCTACATCCGGTCTGGTACACAACATCGCATACATTATAGAGCCTACCGCAGAAGCGTAGGGTATAATAGACATGCGATCCCTCTCCAAATCAGTCTTGGGAGACATCTCTTTAGAGAGGGTGATCCCGTGACAAGCCGGTAAGTTACCGCGCTTGGAATCTTCCATACTGAATCTTTTCAGTATGGTGTCGATGTACCTGGACTGTGAAAGTCCTAATATCCTCTTGGATCTATCACGATGGATCCGGATCCCCAGGATGTAAGAGGCATCACCCAGGTCTTTCATGGAGAACCTGTGTGACAAGAAACCCTTGACAGATTGTAGCATAGGAATGTCATTTCCTATTAAGAGAATGTCATCCACGTATAAAACAAGGAATACTACAGTTCTCGCCACAAATCTACTATAGATGCATGGTTCATCTGGATTTTTGATAAAGTCAAATTCCTTGACCGTCTCATCAAAACAGATGTTCCAACTCCGCGATGCCTGCTTTAGTCCATAGATGGACTTAAGCAACTTGCACACCTTTCCGCTGCTCCCACTCTGAATGAAACCCTCTGGCTGATCCATATAGACACACTCCTCTAAATTTCCATTTAGAAAAGCGGTTTTTACGTCCATCTGCCAAATCTCATAATCGTGGAAGGCAGCAATGGCAAGAAGGATCCGAATGGATTTCAGCATAGCCACTGGAGAAAAGGTTTCGTCGTAGTCCAAGCCAGGTCTTTGACGGAAACCCTTTGCTACAAGTCTAGCTTTATAGGTCTCAACCTGTCCATCTACACCAATCTTCCTTTTGAAGATCCACTTGCATCCTACGGGTTTTACCCCGTCTGGAGCAATGTCCAACGTCCATACTTTGTTGGTGTACATGGACTCCATTTCGGTCCGCATTGCATCCAGCCATTTTACCGAGTCAATGCTCTGAACGGCCTGCTGGAAGCTAGTAGGCTCATCATAGTCTATGATGCAATCCTCTCTATCCCCATCTATGAGAAAACCGTAGTATCTCTCGGGCGGATGAGACTGCCTACTACTTCTGCGGAGCGGCATAGGAATGTCCTGTTCATTTGAACCCTCTGGTTCCATTAAGCTTTCAGTAATAGTCTGTGGTTCTGGAATTTCTTCCAGTTCTATTGCGCTCCCACTTACTTCTTTTTCTAAGAACTGATGTTCCAGAAAATGGGCATTACGAGAAACAAGGACTTTTTGCTCCTCTGCGTAATAGAAAAGATACCCCCTGGAGTTCTTTGGGTATCCCACAAACTTGCACAGTACTGAGCGCGCCTCGAGCTTGTCCGTATGCTGCTTTTTGACATAAGCTGGACATCCCCAAATCTTCAGGTACTGAAGATAGGGTTTCTTCCCACTCCATAACTCATATGGTGTGGTAGGCACAGTCTTAGTAGGAACTCGGTTCAATAGGTATGCAGCTGTTTCTAGCGCATACCCCCAGAATGATCGCGGTAACTCAGCGTTACTCATCATGGATCGTACCATATCCAATAGGGTCCGATTCCGTCTCTCCGATACACCGTTATGTTGGCGGGTGTATGGAGGAGTAAGCTGAGAGAGAATCCCATTCTCTTTTAAGTAATCCAGGAATTCGGCACTTAAGTATTCTCCACCTCGATCCGATCTTAGAATCTTAATACTTTTGCCGGTCTGTTTCTCTACTTCATTCTTATACTCCTGGAATTTTCCAAAGGCCTCGGACTTATGTTTCATTAAGAAGACATAACCGTACCTTGAGAAGTCATCCGTAAAAGTAATGAAGTAAGAATGTCCGCTTCGGGCATGTGTAGACATTGGACCGCACACGTCACTGTGTACGAGTCCCAAGAGCTCGCTCGCTCTTACTCCATGTCCAGTAAACGGAGTCTTTGTCATCTTTCCCTTGAGACAGGATTGACAAGTGGCATACGATTGATATTCGAACGCATTCAAATACCCTTCTGTATGTAACTTCGTCAACCTTCTCTCATTTATGTGACCCAATCTACAATGCCATAAGAAAGTCTGATTTATTTCTGGAGACTTTCTTTTGTGTGTATTCTGGACATTAAAAATCTGTGGTTGGTTTAACACGTATATACCATTACTCAAAGTACCTGACCCAATCAAAACTTGATTAAGGTGAATGTTTACAACATTACTTACAAACGCAAATTCATAACCTTCTTTAGAAACTAAAGATACAGAAATGATATTACAAGTTGCGTTGGGTACAAAAAAGCAATTACGCAAAACCAAAACATGCCCATCTGACATTCCCAGGTGATAGTCCCCCACGGCTTTAGCATCCATGCTAGCTCCGTTCGCAACTCTGAGGGTCATGTCACCTGCCTTCAAAACCCTACGGTTTCTCAACGCCTGCAAAGAATTACAGATATGAGATCCTGATCCGGTATCCAATACCCAGGAAGTAGAGTTTATAGAAAGACAGTTTTCAATAACATACACACCTGAAGCTGAAGCCGCAACCTGCTTCAGTTCCTGTGTCCTGGCTTTCCAAGCCCTGCAATCTTTCTTCCAGTGTCCACTCTTGTGACAATAGAAGCATTCCTCTTTACCAACAAGCTTCCCCGCTATCTTTGTTGCCTTATCCTTTCCCTTCGCACCCACTTTACTAACACCGCCTCTTGGTTTGGCGGGGGCTTTCTTCTTCTTTCCCTTGGCTTTCGCCTTGGACCTAGAAGAAGAAGATCCTCCTACAAACAAAGTGGATGTATCCCTACCCTTCTGTAGGGTGCCCTCTGCGCTCCTCAGCAGGTTGAGGAGTTCTGAAAGTTCAACTTCCTTTTCTTGCAAGTTGAAATTCAGTATGAACTGGGCGTAAGTGGATGGAAGGGACTGGAGAATTATATCTGTGTAGAGTTCACTATCCAACGTGGTCCCAAGTTCCGCGAGCTCCTCAGTGTAGCCAATCATCTTAAGCACGTGGTCCGCTACCGATGATCCGACGGCCAACTTAGTCGAAAATAACTTCTTCGACACTTCGTATCTTGCGATACGAGACTGCTCTCCATACAGTTCTTTTGTATGAAGAAATATGGATTCCAAATCCATATTCTCGTGCCTCCTCTGATGGTCATTGTCCATCGAGGCAAGTACGAGGCATCTGGCCTTCGCGCTGTCAATCTCCCAAGTCTTACGGATTTCCTTATCCGCGACGCTGGAGGTGGGACCTGGGACGGGGGGAGCTTTGCTGGTAAGAAGATACCCCAGCTTGTCGTAAGAGATTGCCAATTTGACATTCCTGAGCCAATCTTTGTAGTTTGGCCCTGTCAGTATGTTTTTATCTAGAAGTAACTTAAGTCCAGTCATTTCGATTTGGTCGCTGCAGGGGGAGAGAAGAAACACTTAGCACGATGCTCTTGCAAGTTTAGAATGGTTTTTAATTTGTCTAAACAGGATGGCTCCCACTGTCTCTCGAATCCCTCCTCAAACCACAAAGGAAGAATTAGCAGGGATCAATCCCACCGTACAATACTTGCTTAACCGTTCAGCCAGGCCAGTGTCGGTACTTCGAGGGAGGTTTTCCAACGCTTTCGCGAAGTTCCTTAATTTAAGAACCTCTTTTCCCTGGGGGCGTAGCCCCGCTAACACCTTTCTAGGCACCTACTAGGTTTATAGCATTGATCGTTTAGTGAGAAATTTCCCGAGGAGTAGCATATACTCACAGTAGGATCGGGATCCAAATATCATCGCGTGACGAAAATGAAGGAATCCTACCATAATCATCACACTCCAAATGGTATGCAAATCTAGCAAGTTTCAGTACTTATGAAACTCCCGATGTGGATTTTTGCCCCATGCTCTTATGACCTTGGCGTGAGGTCAAAATGTCATAAGTCACATGTCAAGTTCTTCCCATCATTATCCCGGTTGATTTGAATCCACCCGTACCTACCCTTGACGTAGGCCAAAATGGTGGTACGACTGTTTCAAAACAACGCATTCTATCTATGCAACAGATAAATATCCGGCAGCTACCAATCACTATGCCTTGGCGTGAGGTCAAAATACATAGCTTGAATACTACCGTATATTTAACTGAAATGATGGAGGGCTACGAATGGTTTTGGTGAAACCGTGAACGTAGTGAACTTGATATAATCGATGGAACGAGATAGCTTTTAGAAGGAGTGGCTCAAGCTCCGCATTTAAAAGTTAGTTTTTGAAAAGAACCGAGTGGTTTTTCGAAAGTGTTCCATCGACTTAAACTTGGTTTATTATCTTGCATTAGTTCTTTTAATGCGTGATATTCTTGCATTAGTTCTTTTAATGCGTCCCATCATTTAATCCTACCATTGCAGAAAACAACCAAAATATGACGTACGCTTATGCCATTCGCATTCGCCACGGGGTCCCGTCATCACTCGTTAGGTTACTTAACTAACGACAGAGCGGGGGCTGGGCTAGCGCGGCTGTAAAACATAAGCAACGCCTAAATAGAAAGCAATGATAGACATTACAGATCACAGATGAATACATTGGATATACTAGCAATCCGCAATCCTTTCGAGCCTGAAACGAAAAGCGGATAACACGGTCGCGGTGAATAGCAAATACCCCACCCAAGACCCCTACGGGTGCGGCAAACTACCCGCCAAGTTCCCGGTAGTTTGTGCACCCCACCATGGGTCTATCCTAGGAGCAAAAACAGTAAAAAGAATTATACAATGACGGCTACTACCCCGACCCGGTTGTGCGGCCAAACAAATAATATAATTACATCAATTTACATTTACAAATGAATGAAAGAAAAACAAAAGCTCATCTCACATCCACCCCGGCTATTCACCCGCGACAGTCCAACACATTCATATACACATTCCAGCACATTACAGATCATGTATAACCCCGACTAATCGTCTTATAGCGATTAGCCGACGTTCAATACATGCAAACATCACAGATAAAACCATCATAGTCAAAGTGCAGTGAAGTTCGGAAAAAATACGGAATTATAGGACCCCAAAAGGAAATTTCTGTTCTGGAAAATCTGGGCACATATAATATATTTTAAAAATCCCAAAACCAACACAGACACACACTGCACGAAAAACGATGCACAGAGGACTACAGAACGCGGCGCTTCCGCGGCGGATACAGGGGTCACGCGGCGGATGGGCGGCGGCTTGGAGGAATTACTGCATCGTTTTTCTTGGGTGTTCATAAAAAAGCCTGAGACGATTTTACAAGTATAAAGTTTTTCATTTTGAGCCAAAAAAAAAAATTCAACAGAAACTCAGGTTTTTAGTTTTCCGGTTTTGCGATTTTTCGTTTCCGAACTTCGTTACACCTTACTACCAAGCTAGTTTAAGTTTAGTTAGGCTCTGATACCACTGTAAGTCCATATTGCGACCCCCGGTGCTTACGGGGAGGCGGAAACGGTATAAAAAACGAATTTTTATCGCAAGAGGCAACATGGACTAAACTAGGTCGGGATCGTTGTCTAAACTAAAACTAGTTTACAAGCTAAAGAGAGTTAGCTACTATGGAAGATGGTTATACCTAAACTTGAACTCCTTCTTCTTCAAACCTTGTAGAGGTTGATGGTTCTCTTTTCGTCGCCTTCTCCCGTCGAAGATGGATCCACCTCGAAGGTTCGACTTTGGGCTCTTCCTCGATCTTTGAGTGAACTAGGGTTTCCGGCTTGCTAAACCTTCATCCTAGAATGAGTAGAGAGTGATTAGGGTTTGCTTTTCTATCTAAAGAGAATGATTCTCAACACATGAGAAGGTTTCTCTTTTCAAGAGGAGGAAGAAGATGAAAATGAGGAGAGAGAGAGGTTATGATAGAATGAGCTCAATTATTTCTTTCTTGCAACCATATTGCAAAAGAAATGAATTATCTAAATGATAATAATTGAAAATGAGAATAGTTGATGGTAGTATTTTGAATGACCACAACCATGCTTCATTTAATAAAAAGTAAGCATGAATCAAGGAAGACTTTCAAGGCATGAAAGTTGTCAATGGTCAACAAGTCAACCAAGGTCAACAAGTCAACAAAAAACAACCATAACATAATTCTCATTTAATTATTATTATTAATAGATAATATATAAATCCATTAGGGTTTGGAAAAAGAAGACTGTCAACTGTGCATACGCACCCGTTCCGAAACCCTAATGAAAAACCTCATCCTCCGCCTCAAGCAACTGTGCATACACACCTGCATTCTCGTTCCGAAAAACAAGAATACCAAGATATAAAAGCAACCCCCAAAACATATACCAGTATCTGGCTCAAACCAGAGCCTGCCAGTATAATCCGTCCGGACTCCAAACGTGCACAAGTGCGCGGATGAGAACGAACCCTGTCGCAAAACCATGCGACCTCTACTCTGTTTTGCCCAGAGGCGAATACCCTCTGTGTGGGACTCTAAAGACTCGACACTACGCTGGCAGTGGGTTTAACCACAGACCGCAAGCGGCACTAGCTGTGCATAACGGTCCCCAGGTAGATGCCGACAAGAAGGCTGACGAGGTGAAACCCCATCTGAACTCCTACTGAGTCTGAATGTGACATTCTCCGTACAGTCCGGTCTGTTCGTCTGATACATCGCATGGCGGGCCTAGGGGGCGGTAAAACGTCAGTCCCCCAATAGCGGTACAAGTCGTGTCGGAGTGAAGCCCAAAACACCCTGAGATAACACTGGAAACCTACCAGTATATCTCGCTTGCCCTGGCCAGGGACTACTCGTGTAATGGCTTTCCTAGACACAGCGCGATGTCAACCCCCAATACCGGGAGAGACGAATCCTGTCTAACCGTCACTGCCTCCAAGTGCTTCGGGACTGCACCCAACCACCATCTGTTTGCACGACTCCTTTGAGCCGTGGTAGGGTAGTGATCAAAGTGCAGTGGGAACACACTCGAGGCGAAGTGTCAGTGTCAAGTCAGCGGACTAAGCTGTACTCATGTCACCTGGGAACTGATAACTGACGATAGGTATAATACCAACCTGTCAGTTCCCGACGAGTCCTGTCCAGTGTACTCGTAACCCAACGAGCACCCGTATACTATCTCCAGTACGACGTACTGATGGCTGTGGGACAGACCATCTCCCACACTGGGATGAGAAGCGCATACGCTAGTCTACTCCGGAGTATCGATGCCCTGTCTCGATAGTCCGACGACTAGGGACCTGTATAAGGATGTGCCTATAGATTACCCAGCCCCCACTAGTGTGACTGCCATCACAACGCTGGTAATCAAGCAAAGATCCTAAGGGCTCCACTAATGCGTATAAGTGATATACTGAAATAAACACAAGTACACATTGAAGTAGAAACAAACCAAGTAGCATACTACTATATTGAGCAAGATTGTTTATACAAGGTGAATATCCCAAGCTTCCATCAAGTAATATACAAACTAGTATGATACAGTAATGGCCTCTAGGGCATATACACTAACAATACTTGCTACACCTGGTTCTCTACTCTATTCAAATACCTATAACTCCTCAAAACTTAGACCCTGTGTTTCTACGAAACACATGTCTAAGAACTAGAGAAGTTAAAAGTAAACAGAATATAGTATGAGGACCAACCCCTCTGTCCTAATGGACACTGGACAACATACAATACTCTGTATAAGTCCGCTGAGTCTAACAACTCTTTCACTGTGTATCGTAGGTTGAAAACTGTACTTATGGTTAAGAAGAATTACACCGCTGTTTAATGCTCCTTACCTTACCATCCACTGATACAGGTAAATGTCATCGACATAATATCAAAAGGTATATCTCACTCTATGAAAATAGACGTACAGATATACAAATTTGAAATTGGTGCACAACAGCGGATATTCATAACCAAATATTTGCCGACCGGCAAACAACCCAGGTGACTTCCTCAAATATCACCGATTACAACGAATCCCGATATAATGAGGATGATCACCCAATTCCCAATAACTTACTCCCACTCATCATCTGTAAAACCATACAGATGTGAGAATCATACCTGGTAAATACATACCCTGGAGTAAGTGTCTAATCGGGAAATCAGTTTTCTTTTAACAGTTCACAGTGAAACTGAAACATTATAATGTTTCGATGGGGTATCCTGGTATTCCTAGTAATGCCTCTACCATCATCCAGATTCACAACTATAACCGTATAATTCTTTGCCACCTGTCCAAATCCCTTTATATGTCCTTAGTCAATACCGTCTGCACACCCCTTTAGGCCAAATGGTTTTCTTCCTTCCCTACCGTTCGGCACCAGCCTATGGTTTGGAAGAAGACTATCCAAAAAGCATAAAGGGTGTACTGTCCTAATCCTAGGAGCACTCGCAATGCGAGAGAAGGTGAAGATAAAAGACACCTGAATGTACTTTATTCCTATTTCTCCTGAACCAGAATCCATCCCCGAACTGGAACAAGTTCCTTTCGAGTTCGTATATAACCATACGATGGAATATCCAATAAACTGTGGATCTTCGTAGTGATACGGAGTGTCCTGGAGAAATACAAAGGTGATTTAGGATTGGCGAAGAAATACTTGGTTTGGTCGTGAATATCAGTTGCAACTTACTTTGCCCTCCTACTAATCCCTTGCTTTGTCTTAACTTAATACCTTCTGCACACCATCGTTATGCTAATTGGTTTTCTTCATTCCCTACCGGTCGGCACCAGCCTAAGGTTTGGAAGAAGACTATCCAATTTGCGTAATAGGTGTACTACTCCTAAACCAAGGAGTACTCGCAACCTGAGAGGAGGTGAAAAGAAAAGACAACTGAATAGTTCTATCCGTTTTCTCCAGAACCAGAAACCATCCTCGAAGTCCTTCGAGTTCGTATCTAACCATACGATGGTTTTGTCCAATGGAAGTGGACATTCGCAGTAATGCGGGGTGTCCTGGAGAAAAGGGTAAAAGTAGGAGTGGCAATGAGGTCTGCATCTCTGACAATCCAAAAGCCTGTGTTAAGAAGGTTCGGTCAACTTGGTCACTGAGTCATAGTCC
This sequence comes from Agapanthus africanus, assembly GCA_030015575.1. Classification (NCBI taxonomy): domain Eukaryota; kingdom Viridiplantae; phylum Streptophyta; class Magnoliopsida; order Asparagales; family Amaryllidaceae; genus Agapanthus; species Agapanthus africanus. The sequence goes on from CM057342.1 coordinate 576,442,796, forward strand.
AGGGGCGGGTCAATGGTCGCTGCCAGAGAGAGAGAAAAGAAACACTCAGCGTGCACTCTAACCTAGATCAGAATGGTTACCACTTTATCTAATCTGGAAACCTCCCACTGTATCTCAAATTCTCCTCCAAACCTGAAAGAAGAATTAGTCAGGGATCACCCGAGGAGCAAACCAACTCATCAGTGGAAATCGGGATCCAACTATCATCGCATGATAACTTGACGGAATCCACTCAAGTCACCACACTCCAGAAGGTATGCGCATGCCTGGCAAGTTTCAGTTCTTTTGAAACTCCCGATGTTTGTTTTTACCCCTAGGACCCAAGTGACCTTGACTGAGCCAACATATCAAAGGATCCTAGTCAAGTTCAACCCGTCATTATCTTGATTGCATTAGACCCACCCGCACGAGTCCTTGACTGAGCCAAAATGACCGTACGACTGTCCTAACCAATCACATATCCATGCAACAGAAAAGCACTACATAGCTACCGAACACTACGCCTCGGCTGAGCACGACATACGCAGCACGAATACTAAGTAATACTAATCTGAAATGACGGAGGGCTACGACTGGTTTTTGGCGAAAAACCTTTAACGTAATGAACTTGATATCGTTGAAGGAACTGCATAACTTTTTAGAAAATATAGTGACGAAAACCTTTACTAAAGAGGTCACTCCCTGTGAAGGGATCTCGGCTCTTTCCCCGTAGAATGAGGTGCAGGATATTCCAACTGAATACCACGATGCTGTAACGTTTTAAAAAATAATTAAATAAATAATTAAATAAATAAAATTGTTTAAGTGAATTTTATGATTTTCGGTAAAGCAAAATGTATTTTTCGTAAAATCAAACCGCAATTGTTTTTCATTATAAATTCAAAAATACCTATTTAATTATGTAATTACTAGTAAATAGTGTTTATTTAGCCACTTATAAATTTTTAGTTTAATAAAATATTTTTCCTAAATTAATTATTTTAAATATTAACATAAGCTTTATTTTTACACTAAATTAGTGTAAATTACAAATTTAAATGGTTTTAATTTGTAAAAATGAACCATGGCATGTTAGAATTTAGTATGTATCATGCAAAAATTATTTGCAAATTTTTGCTATTTTCTAGAGTTTTCTTGAGTTGCTATAGTGAAGGAAAAAAATAAATAAATAATTAAAAGCATGAAAAGCCTTTAAATGATGATTCTTTCTTGAAACTTCCACACTTTTCTTCATTCTCTTTTCTCTTGCTCCCTCTCCCTCATACAAAGGCCGGCCACAACCTTCCATGGCTGCCCCCCCTCCATTTCCACCTCATTTTTGCACAAAAATCCATCAAATTACATCAAAAATTCAACAAAAAATGCACAAAATCCTAATCTCTTCATACCCTTTATTCTCTACCCTTTTTTATATGGATTTTGGAGTGGGAAAGCATGTATTTTTGAGGCTCATTTTCAAGTTTGGACATGAGGTTGTGGAGGTATAAATCTTTCTCTTTTGTTTTATTTCTATTAGATATTTCTTTTAAAGCATAATTAGATTAATTAGATTAATTCTAGTTGCAAATTCTAAAATTCAAGTTAGGGTTTGAAAATTCAAGAGGTGGTTTTTGTTAATTAATTAGGGTTATAATAGCTAGTTTAACATCTTTTAGAGTGGAAAATTCTTGCATGGTGGTGGTATAATAAATTGTTTATCGAAATTGTTTTAATTAAACTATTTAGCTAACTAGATTTTTCTAAAATGTGTTGTGGGTAAAATAAAATTCTTATTAAGGGTGTTATCATTAGATGGTAATTTTAGTGAGAATATTAGCATATTAATTGAATGAAAAACTTAGTTTAATCACTAGATTACTTTGATAATTGGAAAAATAGTAATAAAATGCTATTATTTTGTAAACTAGATTTTAGGAATTTCTAAATAAATGTGATTAAAAATATAATATTGGTTTCATTATATCATTATCATCATAAATTATGGTTTAAGTCATTAATTTATGCAAAATCATGTTTTGAGGTGGAATTGTGGTATTTTGCTTGGAAAATGTTGAAAATTGTTAAATGTTGCAAACTAGAAATTTCAAATTAATATAAATTTGTGTAATAAAAATATAGTAATTGTTTGTATAGTCTAGTAATGCTATTTAATGAGTTTTATGACCTTTGGTTTCATTTAAATGTCAAGTTTTGATGAAAAACGGTAAATCGACATTTTTCGGGTTTTTCGAAAATGGACGATTTGATTAATTTTAGGGTTTCGATGGATTTAATCGTGTTTTATGGTATAAGTAATGTGTTTTAAAACTACGAGTTATCTGTTGATGTTTATCTCGATCCATCGGAGTTTGTACGCCGATATCGAGCGGTATTTGGTTCTTTTGCGTGGACGGGACATAGGTTTTAACCTATGCTTGTTCTTTGTATCGTTTGACTTTTGTATGTGATTCGGTTTACGATGCTATTTAAATGTTTGCGTCTAGGTACCCCTCACGTGGACTGCGGGCGATGAAGAGGAGGATGGCGGCACTGTCTTCGGCAGACATGGACCAGGTGAGTAGATGTATATCTACGGGGGGAAGTCGGGTGGATGGCGTTTAGCACCCCCGCAACGTAGAATAGGAATAGTACTTATTGACATTAGAAAACCAGACGTGACCCTAGTAGGACCTTAGTATCGACCCTAGGCTGGACTAGACTGATTTAGGAAAACCATATCAGAGGATGAGTACCTTGGAAGAGGTTCGTAGGTTTCAGATAGAAACACACCCACGCACACACTGAAACTCGACATGGGGTACGTGTATGTGTATATATATAGAACTAGGTATAGGTATATACATATATATACAACACGTATAGGTGATTCATTGATGTAATATGATGTCCGAGGAATGATGAAACAGTATAACTGGGCTTGATGCCGTGATTCTTGACTATACAGTCGAAATAAAGTGTTAGCGGATCATTGGAGAATGAGATAATGAACATGAATATATAAATTATAAAGAGTGGTGGTGATATTGATGTACATGGGACGCTAGAATAGTACTCGGACTGTAACTTGTGACTGAACACGATATGATATAGGTATAACTTGATTACGACATTATATTGGTGTGACCTGATGCCGATATCATATAAGTATGACCTAGTCACAATATGATACATATGACATGATATTTCTGAGGATAAACTCATGATGCTTATCATGATGGCAATGATATACGATTGATGTATGCGATCACAGTTTAGCACCTTGATCATGAGATGTGTTGATGATGACATTATACGAATGAAGAGACACCTAGGAGATACTTGACCGTAGCCAGATATTGGGATGCCGTACGATGGATTTTACCGTACGAGGTTTAGATTTGACGATTGATCCGCACTCTTGATTCGAGGAAGCCGTACTACGTACGTGACGCTATTGAGGCGGGATTGCCGACTATTAGAGATATTGATTCAGACCTTAGGTAGACTCTAGTTTCTTACCGACTAGTCTATTAGGTTTAGTTCCTTAGGATGTTAGATGGACACTGGTTTAGGTTCGACTCACAAAGTGGTAGTTGTACTCGTATCTCGCAGAGGAGTGGATAATGCACATCTGTATTTACATTCATACTGTAATTATCATAGTGCATGTTCTTTTATATGTTGCTATAATCAGTATAAACTTTACCTGTTAGGACACCAGCACTATTACCGATGATGCGCATATTCCACGCACACTTATTTGCCGGCTCACACACATCATCATCGGTAATTGCTATGTCACGTACACTTTAGATCATATTATCTTTTATTGATAGAATCAGTTAACAACTAAACCGATATAATATTGTGATCACTCTCTGATGTTAGTATAAGACATGATATTCATTATTTAGACATTCATGCATTCATATTTTCATGTTATCATGCAGTATTATGGGCATATGCCGACACTTATCATATAGTTACTCATGATTTGAGATTTGGATTTCTATGAGATTTCTGGAATTTTGGGGAAAACCGCAAAAATATATAAAAACTTCTCTTTCTCTCTCCTCTTCTCTTTTTAAAATAAGATGCGGTTTTCTCGTGATGTATGTGTCGTCCACCATGAGATTTCATGTTTTCTATTGGATTTCGAGACCCGATTCGAGGAGTGGATGAACCGTCTCGGGTACATGGTGGGCCCGGTATGGTACCCCGGGGCAAGAAGATCGAGTTGTAGACGATGAGCCTGGCAGGGGAAGACTACCTACCGGTGATGTCTGGCGCGGCGGATATCCGGAGGATACCGACCGCTGTCGTGAGATTTGATGATATGGGCCGATCCCGATTGACGGAGCCCGAGATATTGAGACTTGAGATTGCCTGTGTTGTGTCGATGCTTGACACGGATTTCCATGGATTTCATTGTTGAGATTTCAGATTCTTATACACATTCTACTATGATAACAGCTAAAGATTTCTTATACATATATATCTGGATTTCCGGATTTGTTACTTTACATTCATGGTGCATGTATTTCATTCATATGACATGGTACTATATGAGGCACTGACACGAGCACGGAGTATCTGCACTTACACGTATTGTTACCCTGCTATTACTTGAGGTTTGAGACTTAGTAGTGCATTATTATTATGACCTAGGATAGCGTCGTGCATTCGATTTCTTTTCGTAGATGTTTTCTACTCACGAGTTGGCAACTCACCCCCGTTGTGCCAAATTCTTTACAGGTCGATGTACAGGTTTCCGTGGCAGCTTGTTGGCACATCTTTTCTTCAGGGTGATTTGCACGGTAGGTTGGTTCACTTGTATCCGAACCACCATTGTACTTTTATTCATTCATTTGTATCTAGTAAGCTCCATCAACCATATTTGTATTACTTGATAAGTTATTGGACCAGTCTTTTATTTCGACCTTAGAGTCGCGCATGTGTTATTCTGATCTGGTAGTTTTTGTTTTCTTTTGAGATTTGAGCCTCGCCCTTTGGCGTTGTATATTATTGTGATTGCTGTGGTTGTCTCCGCCTGTTGGCGTTGATGCTAGCTCCCGTTTGGGGATGCTTTTTATTGTTTATTCATATTATACTTGTTGTACCCGTTTGGGGGCCAGTTTTTACAGAGGAGACTCTGCCGAAATTTTTGGTAAAATTTGCTGATGTTTTTATACTTGTTTTCTTTTCTTTTCTTCTTTTTCTTCTTTTATGGTTTAGATTTCTGGGCTTCGGCTTACTTAGGTCACGTGGCGCCTCTAGACGCTTCGTAATCTAAGTGCCGGTCACGTTCCGTACTTTCGGGTCGTGACAAAGTTGGTATCAGAGCGCTAGGTTTAACCTTGTATAAGTCTAGGTGACCCTTGGTTGATGGAGTAGGCGATTTAGGTAGAGTAACGTACCGTGGGTATGGTCCGCGGCATACTTACGATACGCTACTCTGCTTAAGGAGCCTTAGGATGTACATTTGTTTGCACCGTATTTCATTCGTTCCTTTGATCTATCTTCGTCGATGTCGGAGGGTGGTTCTGTTACCACGGGCGCACGGGCAGAGGGAGCTGCGGCTCGAATGCGATAACCATTAGAGTATTGGTTATTCTTGAGGATTGAAGCATTGCTTAGCGTGCGGACGAAGGGTATTCACATGCCGTCCGGATGAAGTTAAAAGGGTTCGAACGATTATCAGAAAACCATTTTCCTAAGTTTAAAGTATTCGGAAGAACATGCAGGTATTTCGATGGACCCTCTAGAAGAATGAAACCCTAACTCGACATAATGACCACGAGAACGCCCTTGAACCTTAGGGTTTACGGCAGTTCCGCGGTGCCATTAGTGAGGCTTGGGTTTGCCCTTCTACGGCTGGATCATCGATGCTGGGGTATGTACCGGATATTTTTAAACTGTACTTGAGTGTTGAGCTCTCGGGGAATTATGGGATTTTGATGGATCGATCGAAAAGTTTAATGTAGTCCGGATATCAGGTGAAGGGATCGACTACGTGGGAGACTCTAGATATGAGTGTTGCCGTTGGTAGCGCAGTCAGCACACCTATGAAAGAACGAGTTCGAAGCAGTCGACATCAGAGGAAAGAGGCGCACATTGACGATAGTGTTTACGATTGTGATTTAGTGATTTGAATTTCCTATTTTCGTTGATTGGATTTTTGTATTTTGAGGACTTTGTTCTACGATTGGTATTTCCTATGCGTACCTTCATTTTATCTGTGTTTCATATATCAGTTGTATTGATGTGGTTTAGTACGCACCCAGTACACTTGATTTGGTTTTATATATTTTGAGATTTTGATTTGATTTCGTGCATATGGGTTACACATGATTTTGATATATGCTTCGACCTAGTTTTTATCAATTTTCGTACTGTGATTCGAGTCTGATATCCGATGTATGTTTTCGTGCTCCATGTGCACCTGATTAGGATTCTTGCGCATACTTGGCGCACTTGATGCGATTTTGTGCACACCAGATGCACTAAATCGGGGTTTTGTGCAGATTAGATGCACCTGATAGTGAGTCGTGCACGCCCGTTGCACTTGACAGATGTTTTTGGTGCACACCTGTTGCACTTAGTTTTGTTTTGTGGGTATTCATGGTTTCTGCATTTGGTTTCGATTTCAGTGCGCACCGGACGCACATGACATTTTATTGATGTGATTGGGATTGATTTTAGTTTGAGCAGTATGTTTTCATAATAATTATTATTTGAGTCAGTAACCAGGCGGGACGTGTACGTTAAATAAAAGATATATATATAGCTATTTTTTTTTAATTAAACGTCCGCTACTTATGCCGTGACACGTGCATCACACGGCAATTTTCAAAAAGGGGTTTGCATATTTCCTTATCCGGATATTTGTATGGTTTCACTATGATGCACACTATATATAAGTTATAGATTGATGTATATTATAATGATTTTCATATTGGGTTATGATATTTTATTCTCGCCATAACTCCGATGATTGCGTTATGCTTGACGGAGTTGATGTTTTTTTTATATATTGATGATTTCGGAGCCCCGACGATTTAAGTGTTTTGCTAAATGTTTTAGTATTTGGAAGGGGAGTTTTAATTTAAATTCGGGGACCGAATTTCCTAAAGGGGGGAAGATTGTAACGTTTTAAAAAATAATTAAATAAATAATTAAATAAATAAAATTGTTTAAGTGAATTTTATGATTTTCGGTAAAGCAAAATGTATTTTTCGTAAAATCAAACCGCAATTGTTTTTCATTATAAATTCAAAAATACCTATTTAATTATGTAATTACTAGTAAATAGTGTTTATTTAGCCACTTATAAATTTTTAGTTTAATAAAATATTTTTCCTAAATTAATTATTTTAAATATTAACATAAGCTTTATTTTTACACTAAATTAGTGTAAATTACAAATTTAAATGGTTTTAATTTGTAAAAATGAACCATGGCATGTTAGAATTTAGTATGTATCATGCAAAAATTATTTGCAAATTTTTGCTATTTTCTAGAGTTTTCTTGAGTTGCTATAGTGAAGGAAAAAAATAAATAAATAATTAAAAGCATGAAAAGACTTTAAATGATGATTCTTTCTTGAAACTTCCACACTTTTCTTCATTCTCTTTTCTCTTGCTCCCTCTCCCTCATACAAAGGCCGGCCACAACCTTCCATGGCTGCCCCCCCTCCATTTCCACCTCATTTTTGCACAAAAATCCATCAAATTACATCAAAAATTCAACAAAAAATGCACAAAATCCTAATCTCTTCATACCCTTTATTCTCTACCCTTTTTTATATGGATTTTGGAGTGGGAAAGCATGTATTTTTGAGGCTCATTTTCAAGTTTGGACATGAGGTTGTGGAGGTATAAATCTTTCTCTTTTGTTTTATTTCTATTAGATATTTCTTTTAAAGCATAATTAGATTAATTAGATTAATTCTAGTTGCAAATTCTAAAATTCAAGTTAGGGTTTGAAAATTCAAGAGGTGGTTTTTGTTAATTAATTAGGGTTATAATAGCTAGTTTAACATCTTTTAGAGTGGAAAATTCTTGCATGGTGGTGGTATAATAAATTGTTTATCGAAATTGTTTTAATTAAACTATTTAGCTAACTAGATTTTTCTAAAATGTGTTGTGGGTAAAATAAAATTCTTATTAAGGGTGTTATCATTAGATGGTAATTTTAGTGAGAATATTAGCATATTAATTGAATGAAAAACTTAGTTTAATCACTAGATTACTTTGATAATTGGAAAAATAGTAATAAAATGCTATTATTTTGTAAACTAGATTTTAGGAATTTCTAAATAAATGTGATTAAAAATATAATATTGGTTTCATTATATCATTATCATCATAAATTATGGTTTAAGTCATTAATTTATGCAAAATCATGTTTTGAGGTGGAATTGTGGTATTTTGCTTGGAAAATGTTGAAAATTGTTAAATGTTGCAAACTAGAAATTTCAAATTAATATAAATTTGTGTAATAAAAATATAGTAATTGTTTGTATAGTCTAGTAATGCTATTTAATGAGTTTTATGACCTTTGGTTTCATTTAAATGTCAAGTTTTGATGAAAAACGGTAAATCGACATTTTTCGGGTTTTTCGAAAATGGACGATTTGATTAATTTTAGGGTTTCGATGGATTTAATCGTGTTTTATGGTATAAGTAATGTGTTTTAAAACTACGAGTTATCTGTTGATGTTTATCTCGATCCATCGGAGTTTGTACGCCGATATCGAGCGGTATTTGGTTCTTTTGCGTGGACGGGACATAGGTTTTAACCTATGCTTGTTCTTTGTATCGTTTGACTTTTGTATGTGATTCGGTTTACGATGCTATTTAAATGTTTGCGTCTAGGTACCCCTCACGTGGACTGCGGGCGATGAAGAGGAGGATGGCGGCACTGTCTTCGGCAGACATGGACCAGGTGAGTAGATGTATATCTACGGGGGGAAGTCGGGTGGATGGCGTTTAGCACCCCCGCAACGAAGAATAGGAATAGTACTTATTGACATTAGAAAACCAGACGTGACCCTAGTAGGACCTTAGTATCGACCCTAGGCTGGACTAGACTGATTTAGGAAAACCATATCAGAGGATGAGTACCTTGGAAGAGGTTCGTAGGTTTCAGATAGAAACACACCCACGCACACACTGAAACTCGACATGGGGTACGTGTATGTGTATATATATAGAACTAGGTATAGGTATATACATATATATACAACACGTATAGGTGATTCATTGATGTAATATGATGTCCGAGGAATGATGAAACAGTATAACTAGGCTTGATGCCGTGATTCTTGACTATACAGTCGAAATAAAGTGTTAGCGGATCATTGGAGAATGAGATAATGAACATGAATATATAAATTATAAAGAGTGGTGGTGATATTGATGTACATGGGACGCTAGAATAGTACTCGGACTGTAACTTGTGACTGAACACGATATGATATAGGTATAACTTGATTACGACATTATATTGGTGTGACCTGATGCCGATATCATATAAGTATGACCTAGTCACAATATGATACATATGACATGATATTTCTGAGGATAAACTCATGATGCTTATCATGATGGCAATGATATACGATTGATGTATGCGATCACAGTTTAGCACCTTGATCATGAGATGTGTTGATGATGACATTATACGAATGAAGAGACACCTAGGAGATACTTGACCGTAGCCAGATATTGGGATGCCGTACGATGGATTTTACCGTACGAGGTTTAGATTTGACGATTGATCCGCACTCTTGATTCGAGGAAGCCGTACTACGTACGTGACGCTATTGAGGCGGGATTGCCGACTATTAGAGATATTGATTCAGACCTTAGGTAGACTCTAGTTTCTTACCGACTAGTCTATTAGGTTTAGTTCCTTAGGATGTTAGATGGACACTGGTTTAGGTTCGACTCACAAAGTGGTAGTTGTACTCGTATCTCGCAGAGGAGTGGATAATGCACATCTGTATTTACATTCATACTGTAATTATCATAGTGCATGTTCTTTTATATGTTGCTATAATCAGTATAAACTTTACCTGTTAGGACACCAGCACTATTACCGATGATGCGCATATTCCACGCACACTTATTTGCCGGCTCACACACATCATCATCGGTAATTGCTATGTCACGTACACTTTAGATCATATTATCTTTTATTGATAGAATCAGTTAACAACTAAACCGATATAATATTGTGATCACTCTCTGATGTTAGTATAAGACATGATATTCATTATTTAGACATTCATGCATTCATATTTTCATGTTATCATGCAGTATTATGGGCATATGCCGACACTTATCATATAGTTACTCATGATTTGAGATTTGGATTTCTATGAGATTTCTGGAATTTTGGGGAAAACCGCAAAAATATATAAAAACTTCTCTTTCTCTCTCCTCTTCTCTTTTTAAAATAAGATGCGGTTTTCTCGTGATGTATGTGTCGTCCACCATGAGATTTCATGTTTTCTATTGGATTTCGAGACCCGATTCGAGGAGTGGATGAACCGTCTCGGGTACATGGTGGGCCCGGTATGGTACCCCGGGGCAAGAAGATCGAGTTGTAGACGATGAGCCTGGCAGGGGAAGACTACCTACCGGTGATGTCTGGCGCGGCGGATATCCGGAGGATACCGACCGCTGTCGTGAGATTTGATGATATGGGCCGATCCCGATTGACGGAGCCCGAGATATTGAGACTTGAGATTGCCTGTGTTGTGTCGATGCTTGACACGGATTTCCATGGATTTCATTGTTGAGATTTCAGATTCTTATACACATTCTACTATGATAACAGCTAAAGATTTCTTATACATATATATCTGGATTTCCGGATTTGTTACTTTACATTCATGGTGCATGTATTTCATTCATATGACATGGTACTATATGAGGCACTGACACGAGCACGGAGTATCTGCACTTACACGTATTGTTACCCTGCTATTACTTGAGGTTTGAGACTTAGTAGTGCATTATTATTATGACCTAGGATAGCGTCGTGCATTCGATTTCTTTTCGTAGATGTTTTCTACTCACGAGTTGGCAACTCACCCCCGTTGTGCCAAATTCTTTACAGGTCGATGTACAGGTTTCCGTGGCAGCTTGTTGGCACATCTTTTCTTCAGGGTGATTTGCACGGTAGGTTGGTTCACTTGTATCCGAACCACCATTGTACTTTTATTCATTCATTTGTATCTAGTAAGCTCCATCAACCATATTTGTATTACTTGATAAGTTATTGGACCAGTCTTTTATTTCGACCTTAGAGTCGCGCATGTGTTATTCTGATCTGGTAGTTTTTGTTTTCTTTTGAGATTTGAGCCTCGCCCTTTGGCGTTGTATATTATTGTGATTGCTGTGGTTGTCTCCGCCTGTTGGCGTTGATGCTAGCTCCCGTTTGGGGATGCTTTTTATTGTTTATTCATATTATACTTGTTGTACCCGTTTGGGGGCCAGTTTTTACAGAGGAGACTCTGCCGAAATTTTTGGTAAAATTTGCTGATGTTTTTATACTTGTTTTCTTTTCTTTTCTTCTTTTTCTTCTTTTATGGTTTAGATTTCTGGGCTTCGGCTTACTTAGGTCACGTGGCGCCTCTAGACGCTTCGTAATCTAAGTGCCGGTCACGTTCCGTACTTTCGGGTCGTGACAGATGCAAAGCAAAAGTAATCGGCTATAGTGAAGTTAATGCCCTGACGCAAACTTCTGTCCAAGGGGTCACTCCCGGTGAAGGGATCTCGGCCCTTGCCTCGTCGACTGAGGAGCAGGATATTCCAAATGAATACCACTATGCAAAACAAAAGAGAACGTCCTTGCAATAACAGCTTTTTGAAAAAGTGTTCCAACAACATCAGATTAGGTTTGCTTATCTTGCATTGATCCGAATCAATGCAGTCCCATCAATTAATCACACCACAAAGAACGAAAATATACTGACGTACGTATATGCCATCCGCATTCGCCACTGGGTCCCGTCATCACCCGTTAGGTTAGCTTACTAACGACAGAGCGGGGACTGGACTAGCGCGGATGAAAAACATATACAACATCTACTAATATATATACCAATATATAGTATTTCGCTCAAGGCGTGAATGAAATGCAACATCACAGAAATGTACAGCATCACAGAACAATACAGATATCTGGAAGCCCCGGGTTTCACAGAGCCGCTGCTGAAACCCGACGTTCCCCTGGTCGTGTGGATAGCCTGTGCAATGAAATCCTAGACCCCTACGGGCGCGGCAAGTCACCCGCCAAAACCTGAAGCGAGGCAGCCCCCTTCAGTACCGTGAATGGACCACCCAGCACTTCACGGAATCCGGTAACTTGGGCACCCCTCCTGGGTCAACCTGTACCCCCTACGAGTGCGGCGAATAGCCCGCCAATCCTGGACTGAAGCCCCCTCCGTCTCAATGCCCTGAGATGCGGGCCCGTTGCCCTCCAGAACCCGGCTATCCGTGCACCCCACCGCGGGGCAACCCTAGTACAGAAAGTAAAATATACATACACCGGGTACATCGACCGCAACCAGGTCGTGCCCCAAAAGAATAATACAAACAGGCAGTGACGGCAGTCCACATGTCGGACGCTCGCCCCGCAATATCAAATGTACATAATACAACAAAGCTGTACTAGCATTGCATCCAGGCTATCCCCCACGACCGATCCGCAACATCACAGCATAAACATAGAACATCAACGTGAAAATCACGTTCGCAAATCCGTCTAACCGGGCTATAGCAGTTAGACCGGATTTACCGATCGAGTGACATTCACGGTCGCAGATATAATGTAAATACTGTGAAATAATGTGTTTAAAATTTTCCGATTGACCAAAAAAAAACAAGTGGGCCCCCAATCAAAACTGTAGCACTCACAGAAAACCTGGGCCCAATTTTAATATTCCAAAAGCCCTAATTTAAGCCCATAAGCCCACTGCAAGAAAAATAATCACACAACCCCATATTTCTGCGGCGGAAGCGCGGCAAAACAAGGGTTACCGCAGCCCTTCCGCGGTCGTACGGAGGGTTCGTGTCACCAAATTTTTGCAGTGTTCTTAGAACTCCCTGCACATCATTCTGAGACCACCTGAAAAATTTTTAGACTCCAAAAAATTTCGACAGAAACTGATTGTGCTAGAAAAATACGGTTTTTGGAATTTCGGTCGATCGGATAAGCAAAACACATTAGAACAAGCTAGGTAAGGTTAATGGCGTGGCTCTGATACCATGTTGCGCCACGGCAGCGTCCCGGCCGTCTTGCTCGAGGCCAAATTGCGGAATCAAAAATTTTTTCCTTACTCGGAAACCGGCGCTACCGCGGACAAAGAAAACCCGGATCGTTTACCATTAACCTAATGCTAGCTAACAAGAGAAAGGGTGAGAAGTATACCGAGTGATCCGAGTCCTCCGGTCTTCTCTTCATCATCCCGATCTCCCGCGGAAGGTCTTGGCTCCACATCGTCGCCTCCTCGCCGGAAAGGGCACCACATCGCCTTCGTCTTTTACGGGCTCCCGCCTCAATACCGAGGCAACTCGAGCATGAAGCCGGCAACTCGACATGCTCAAGATTTGCTGTAGAATGTGTAGTGTAGAATCATAGTCTCACTTTGGGGTTTGTTGCCTTTGGATGGAGGAATGAGGACAAGGAAAATATGGTGCTTTCATTTTTCCTTGCATGAAAGCAAGATCAAGAAGGAAACTCTCAAGAATGAAGCTCTCTCTTCTTCTTCTCTCTTCTTTCTCTCAACCATGAATAACTTATCATCCAAAAGAGAATGGTGGAGGAGGTAATATCAAGCAAGGAGGGAGGTGAGTGTAGGAGCAAGGAAGTGGTGACCACATCAAGAGACATATAAACATACAACCATGCTTTTCACTTTAAACCCATACCCTTTCTAATCATCATAAAAGCAAGCATGGATGAAAGCTATCATAATCAAACTAAATGCAATAAAACCCTCCACAAAGTGTTATTTGCGAACTTGCAAATAACCCCCTCCATCGGAAAAGTCCGGCCGGGAAAGAACAAAGGAAAACCGGCCGGGACGGAATGCAAACTGGCAACTCCAGAAAACTGGTCCCGTAATTAATCACAGGAAAACCACGACACTGTGCATACACACCCGCATCTGTATTCCGACCGGATACAAATGCAATGAGACAAAATCTACACTGTACTAGACTAGGACCGGCTTAAGCCAAAGCCGGCTAGTAAAATCCGTTCGATCATGATCCGTGCAATACCGCACGTATCTGATCGAACCCTGCCATATACCTATACGGCTACTAGTACAAACCGTCCGATCCTGATCCGTGCAATACCGCACGTATCTGATCGGACCCTGCCATATCTCCATACGGCCTCTACAGCGTTTCGCCCGAAAGCTGAGTAACTGAAAGTGTGGTGGACTCTAAAGACTCGTCAATACTATGGCTGTGGATTTAACCACTGGCACGTCAGAGGTATAAGCCAATACATGACGGGCCACCAGCTATTGACTAAAAGGGACGTCGATGAGCGAACTCATCCTGACACCCTACTGAGCCTGTCAGTGACAATATCCGTACAGTCCGGTCCGTTCGTCTATGAGTATCGCATGGCGGGCCTAGGGGGTTAGTAAAAGTCAGACCCCCAAAGGCGGTACAAGTCGTGTCGGAGCGTAGCCCAGAACGCCCTGAGATACTACTGGAATACCTACCAGTAAATCTCCTGCCTCGGCCGAGGGCTTTGCGTAATGGCTCTCCTAGACACAGCGCGACCTCATCCCCAATACCGGGAGAGACGAACCCCTGCAGATCCGCTCACTGCCTCCATGTGGCTCGGGACTGTACCCAACTAAAACCTGTTTGCACGACTCCTTTGAGCCGCGGTAGGGTAGTAATCAAAGCACAGTGGGAACTCACACGAGACAAATGACGATCTCAGGTCGATGAACTAACCTGTACACATGTCACCTGGGAACTGCTATCTGACGTCTGGTATAATCCCAACTAGCAGGTTCCCGGCGAGTCCTGTCCGGTGTACTCATAACCCAATGAGCACCTGTATACATCTTAGGTGATCCAACTGACACCAGTGGCTTGTGAGACCGGCCACCGCCCCTCGTCGGGGTCTCGACTGTATACACTAGCTACTAATGGAGTATCGATGCCCAGTCTCGAAACTCCCACGACTAGGGACCTTTTAAGGATGTGCTTATAGACTACCAGCTCCCACGTATATGATCGCCATCATACTGCTGGTCGTCAAGCAAGAATTCTAGGGGCTCTATCAACGTGTAATAGCGACATGTCAGGTCACCTAAAGCAGTACACGATGATAAAGATAAACCAGATAGCATACTATCATCTCGAGTAAGACTGTCCTACCGGGATAGGTCCTCCCTCAATCATTGCAATCACGTGCCTGTGATCCAATAATTGACTCTGAGGGCACTAACTCCAACAGTTAAGTGCCGGTCACGGGCCAAACTTTGGGACGTGACATATATGGGAATATATTTTTATGTGTTCACATGGGTATAGGACTATGTGTTCATATACTGGATTTGAGGATAGTATTTGGGATTTGAGGTGAGTCTATGAGATTTGATTTGAGACCTTGAGATCAGTGATATGGCAGGATTCGTACTTGAGATACGTCATGATGTTATAGAGGATCTTTGGACGACGACGCCATGTGAATAGTGATGTATACAGAATAGTTGACTTGTGATCGGGACATGAGATAAGATATGTTAAGATTGCTATAATGGGTCGCATTGGGCGATGTATACTTCTTTATGATGATATGTGCTAATGATTTCGGTTGGTACGAGACTGTCGATCAATACTCAGATCATGATTATATTGATAATATTAGTATTGTACTATACGTAGGTCAGTACCCCGGATTATGATCTTTGATAAAGAGGATACCAGATGAATAGTGTGATGAATGTGATATTGACCCGTACCCTGATTTGGGATGCCGTACGAAGGATTTACATACGAGCTTTATATTGACGAAAGATCCGCACTCTTGACTTGGGAATATCTGATTATAGATATGGTATCGGATGTGATAATATCGAGGTGGGATCACCGACTAATATATATGTATATATGTATCGACTCAGTTGTTAGGCAGTTTCCTTACCTTCAGTTAGTCTGTTGGCTCAGCCCTATAGTTTAGTGTAGTTGTTAGAATAGATTTATATTAAATGCAGACCAGTTATCATTGTGTCTAGTATTCAGCTCCCGCACATTATTGCTATTCGCTCCGCATCGCATACTTATGTTGTGTTTTCATGTTCCACTGTTGATATCATGCTGTTAGGACACCAGCACCATTACCGATGATGTGTATGTACCGCGTACACTTACTTGCCGGCTCACACACATCTTCATCGGTAATTGCCATGTCACGTACACTTTAAAGAATATTATTACATTGACATAGCTTGTTAGCTAATAGTTTCGACATGATATTAGTGTACTTGCCTTATATGCCAGTTTAGACATTGCAGTTACTAATTGCTACTTCATGCATATTGTTATTCACTGTTATGCTGCATTCATGGATTTTTATGCCTATATTCACTGTTTACATGCCATCGATAATCAGGATTCGTATTTTCATGAGATTTCCTGGATTTGGCGGAAAACCGCAAAACATTTATAAACTTCTTTTCTCTCTCTTTTTAAATGAAAAGTGCGGTTTTCCCATGATGTATGAGTCATCCACCATGAGTTAGCTGATGGATTTCAAGACCCGATTCGAGGAGTTGGATGAACCGTTTCGGGTATATGGTGGGACCGGTGCGGTACCCCGAGGCGAGAAGGTCGCAAAGGATGGCGTTGAGCCTGGCAGGGCAGCACTACTGACCGGTGATTTTACCCGACGCGTCGGATATCCGGAGGATACTGTCGTAGTCTTGAGATTGATGGTAGGGGCCGGTCTGGACTGACAGCGCCTTAGATAGTGAGATTGAGATACTGAGTTTTTGAAATATTGAGGTACTGAGGTTTGATGATACAGGCCAGTCCGGATAGCCGGAGCCTGAGATTTTGAGACATTCGGATTTATGTTTTGTGTCGATGCTAGACACTGTTTATGCTGATTTCATTTATGATGCCTCATTTTAAAAATACAAAAATCTCACTAAGTTATGAAAGTAGTTTCTTCAGTACATGTATTCTGTTTTTATGCATTCATACATCATCCATATGATATATTGCTATCTGAGGCACTGACACGAGCACTTGGTATTACAGTTGTTTAGAGGTATACCCTAGCCTTTGTTATAAGCTGCTGGTTATATATTTGAGGATTATATATATTGATCGTATGATCTTGGATTGCGTTATACATGCGATTTCTGTTCGTATATGTATTCTATTCACGAGTTGGCAACTGACCCCCGTTGTGCCAAAGTTTTTGCAGGTTTTGCCGTACAGGTTTCATTACGGCTTTGCTGGCACTACTTCCATTTCCGGGTGATTTGCTAGTAAGTGGGTTCACTTGTAACGTGACCATCAATATTTTGTATATTATTATTTAGTTGTATCTAGAAGTTCCATCAACCAGACATGAATTTATTTTTGAGATAGAGACCAGTGATGTTTATTTTTTCGACCTTAGAGTCGCGCGCTGTATATCTGTGGATTTCTTGTTGTTTTGAGTTCCCTTTTGAGTTTTGATCCTCGCCCTTGGCGTTGTATATTATATTGCTTATGTGGTTGTGACCGTCGATTGACGAAGAGCTAGCTCCCTCTTATGGATGCCTTTTATTGATTTCGTATACTATTCATGTTGTATCCCGTTTGGAGGCCAGTTTTTACAAAGGAGACTCTGCCGAAATTTTCAGGAAATATTTGATGTTTTTAAAAGACGCATAATTCAGCATATTCTATTAAAACTATTTTATTTAAATTGGTTTTCCTTCACTCTACTACTTTTCTTGGTTTGGATTTCTGGGTTTTCGGCTTACTTAGATTACGTACGCCTCGAGACGTTTCGTAGTTTAAGTGTCGGTCATGTTCCGTACTTTCGGGACGCGACAAAGTTGGTATAAGAGCGTTAGGTTTTACCTTCGGAGCGTAGGATGACTTTGGTTGATGGAATAGGTGACTAAAGTAGAGTGACGTACCGTGAATATGTTCCGCGGAATACTTACGATACGCTACTCCACTTAAGAAGCCTTAGGATGTACATTTCTTTGTTCAGTATTATATTCATTCCTGATCTAGCCTCATCGGTACCAGTTATGGTTTTGCTGCCACGATTACGGGCAGGGAGAGCTACGGCTAGAGTTGCTGTCAGCACGAGCTCGTTACGGACGAGGACTGACCAGGGCGTAATTCCGGCGACACACGATTGTAGAAACGTGTCTTTTTATTATGTTTTCGCGCAACGAGCGTTTGATGGATCGCTGTATGAGATTACTCGGACGTGCAGATCGGCACCAGAGGGTCGAGCCAATGATAGAGGCCAGCCAGATTTTGATGACCGTTGGCGTATTGCTTGTTCATGATGATTGCGGCACTGTTCAGCGTGCAGACGAGCGAGCCAGTTATTGCTGCGAACGAAGAGATATCGCCCCAGATGTTGGAGCTATTGCAGTACGAGTCTACTAGGAGATGATAGAAGGTCGCTGGTCACCGAGGATGAATGACTAGGACAAGTGGTTCGTTCGCTACCCGATGCAAGGTCATCAGATAGATTGATTCCAGCTAGAGACGACTTCACGCGGAGACGTTGAGAGTCGACAGAGACGATCGAATGTCAGAAACCTATTATTCCAAGTTTAAAGTATTCGGAAAGACAAGCAGGAAATTCTATGGACCCTCTAGAAGAATGAAACACTAACTCGACTTAATGACCGTGTGAAATCCTTTGAACCATTGGGTTTGCGGCAGTTCCGCGGCGCCATTAGTGATGCTTGGGTTTGCCCTTCTACGGCTGGACTACCGATGCTGTGGTATGTACTCGATACTATTGAACTGTACCCAAGATGTTGAGCTCTTGGGGGATTATGAGGTTTTGACGAAACGATCGGATGGTTCGACTTCATTCGGATGCATGGTGGTGAGATACACTTCTTGGGAGACTCCAGATACGAGGATAGCCGTTGGAGCTCAGTCCATGCAGCCACGATGAGACGAGTCCGAAGCAGTCGACGTTAGAGAAAAGTGGAGTAATAGGTTAATACCAGATCTGGATAAGATGACGTTCCACTCCGCCGACATCAGAGATGCGATACGCATGCCGAGGCATTGTGCTTGGTTATATCTTCCAGAAGGAGTCGCGATGAGTATGCAGCCGTTCCGGAACAAGAAACTGATATAGTAAAGGACGATGACTTCCGGACACTTCGGCAGAGACGAGATTTGGGAGAGACCTCAACAGGACCTTTCTGGAATAAATAGCGAGAAGACTGGGACCCAGGAGTGGTCATGATACACACACCAGCAGTACAGATTTCAAGATCGTCGACGAGACATGCTATGAGTAACCACGAAAGTTGTCCAGAGATTTTTTGGTGGATGTGCTAGAGCGGGGCTATTCCGCCATACTTGTTTTCGGTATTGTTGGGCGTTCTATTCGTATGATTTGGTTTTGATGATTGAGTTTCATGATATCGTTTTCATGGACCATGGTTGCACCTACTGAGTATTTACGATTTTTGTACAGTTGTTGCACTTGAGATAGTTTTCGTGCCTTGGTTTCTCATGTTTGTGATTATATGGATTTCATACAGTTGAGTTGATTTGTGCGTATATACGCATACGATTTGGTTTTTGCACTCGGTATAGTTCACATATACTTGCAGTGCAGTCATACGCATTTTGTGCACTTAGATGCACTGGAGTTTGATTTCGATTGTGATACTCGATGTTTGTTTTGTGCACCTTGTGCACCTGATTGGATTTTGCGCATGTTCGGCGCTTGATATTGGATTTCATGATTTCATGCACGATGGATGCACCTGATTTGGATTTTCGCTCATGTTGGGCGCATGTTACGAGATACGATTTTGGTGCACACCAGATGCATTAAATCAAGATTCTTCGTGCATGTCAGATGCACCTGTTTTGCTGTCAGGCACACCTGTTGCCCTTGACAGATGTTTCATGCACACCCGATGCACTTAGATGTTGTTTCTTTGCATATGTATAGTACATTCATGGATTTCGATTTCCGTACGCACCAGACGCATGTAGTATTCATATGCCTATTTTGGGATCGATTTCTTATGGAGCAGTACATTTTTATGATATTTTCTATGTGTTTTTGTACAGAGCAGGACGAGTCAGATGACAGTACCTGAGTATATTTTGCATGCATTGATAGATTTCAAAGGGATTTCCAAAAGCGAGCTATAGTCTCAGTATTTACCTATGTGTCTGATATGACACGAAACGTTTAAAATAAGGAAACTCTTCTAAATTGTTTTCTAAACGGCGGAACGTACATATTAAACAAAAGGTATATACGTATATGGTTATTTTCTTATAATAGATGTCCGCTACTGTGCAGAGTTATGTGCATTGCACAGCAACTTTAAAAGATTTGGCATGCATTTCCTTCAGATATTTACATGTATAGATTTGATATTTACATGTATAGTTCCGAGTTATATCATATTGGTTTTGCCTTGGATTTGGCATCCGTGTCTTTACCTTGACTCCGATGATTGCGGGACGCTTGATGGAGTTCCGATTTTGAGTTATCTGCTCATTACTCATGCGCATGTATTGCGCTATGATGCGTTTTATGTATTGATGATTTCGGAGCCCCGACGACTTTGACTTTCCTTTGAAATGTTTTAGAATTTGGGGATTTAAATTTAAATTCGGGGACCGAATTTCTTTAAGGGGGGAAGATTGTAACATTTCAGAAAAATAAAATATTATTTTTTGGAATTTTTATAATTTAATATTAATTTTTAATGAATATTTTAATATTTCGGTATAATTAAATACCGATAAATGGGAAAAATTTTGGAAAAATTATAGAAAATTCTAAAATAGGTTATTTTATGGAATTATGCCATTTTTAAGTTGCTATGGTTAATTATATGCTAATTTAGTGCTAATCGCGATTAAAAATCGCTAATCAGTTCTTTAGCATTTTTGGAGCAAAGCATGCACATATATCATTTTTCCACACTTGTCACATTTTCTTGCATGTTGTGGGTGTATGGTTGCCTAGGGTTACCATTGTGTGAGAGGAAATAAAGGAAAAGAAAAGAAAAATGTATGGTATGAAGAAGAGAGAGAAAGTATTGGTCAACCCTTTTGTTTGAACCCATCCGCATCATTTCTCTTCTCATTTTCTCTTTCCCCTTCCCTTAAGCTGCTGCTGATCCTGATCCTCCCTCTTCCTCCGCCCTCTTCAAGCCTAGATCCACCATGAAATTCACCTGAAAACCCTATTCCCATTTCACAAAAATTGTTCCCAAGCTCACTAGTTACACATTGGACCTAGAAAGGATGGATTTTGAGGACTTTGAGCAACTCAAGAAAATTATTGAGTTACCAAAGTAGGTTATTTCTGCACCCTTAGAGTAGTATTTCAATTCCTTATGCATCTATACTTGTTTCATGTCGATATCGTGTCGTTTTGAGGACTTTGGAAATTTCAAGTTAGGGTTTAGGGTTTGATCTGAAATCAAAGATGAATTGAGGTGTAATTAGAGACTACAATCCCTAGTATGAGGTTACATTGGACCAAACCTGAGATCTAAAACCCAGAATACGGTTTTATAGGAACGATATCGGGAAAAACTGTAATTCTGCGAGTGTTTTTGGAAATCTGCAAACACCCGAGCTACCTGAAAATTATTTTGGACTAACAGAGGTATATGCAGGCAATTAGGAACCACCACACAAAACCCTAGACCCTCTACCCTCTTCCAGGCCTCCAATAAATCCTTTCTGGCCGCAATTTGAGGCCAGAGCAGGTTGGAACCCCCTCGTTTTTGTTTCTGGACCATATTTCCAGTAAACTTGACCCTTGGCATGTGCAATTTTGACTGATTCCATCTAGGGTAGAATCTGGGGTAGTTTTCTTATGTTGGCGCATGGTTTACGACTTGTTTTATCATGGATTTTTGTGTTTGGTGATTCGTTTCTGTCGGGTGGCGTTTGAACGTCAACGGCAAAGGGTTATTGATCGTGTTTGCATGCGAGACTATAGCTTTTTACCTATGGGCTTAGCGTATGCCGTTTTGGTTTCCGATGTGATTTTCATGTGCTTTAGCGTTTATGATATCCTTGTAGGTACCCCACGTGACGTCGAGGCGTTGAAGATAAAGATGGCGACATCGGCATCGGCACACAAGAATCAAGGTGAGTAGATTTATATCTACGGGGAGAAGTCGGGTGGATGGCGTATAGCACCCCCGCAGTTCGTGGTGATGTATATGAATACGTATACACACATATATTGATTATATGTTGATGGAGATTGTTGATGATAAAGATGGATTCTTTGTGTGATTGGAATGGTTTAGTGTTGAGAAACCCTAGAGTAGTGGTTGCACCACACATACACACACACCCGTACTTGCATATATTCTTCTTTCATATATGCGTATATGGGAATATATTTATATGTGTTCACATGGGTATGGAACTATGTGTTCATATACTGGATTTGAGGATGGTATTTGGGATTTGAGGTGGGTCGATAAGATTTGATTTGAGACCGTGAGATCGGTGATATGGCAGGATTCGTATTTGAGATGCGTCATGATGTTATAGCGGATCTTTGGACGACGATGCCATGTGAATGGTGATGTAAGTAGAATAGTTGACTTGTGATCGGGACATGAGATAAGATATGTTAAGATAGCTATAATGGGTCGCATTGGGCGATGTATACTTCTTTATGATGAGGACTTTGGAAATTTCAAGTTAGGGTTTAGGGTTTGATCTGAAATCAAAGATGAATTGAGGTGTAATTAGAGACTACAATCCCTAGTATGAGGTTACATTGGACCAAACCTGAGATCTAAAACCCAGAATACGGTTTTATAGGAACGATATCGGGAAAAACTGTAATTCTGCGAGTGTTTTTGGAAATCTGCAAACACCCGAGCTACCTGAAAATTATTTTGGACTAACAGAGGTATATGCAGGCAATTAGGAACCACCACACAAAACCCTAGACCCTCTACCCTCTTCCAGGCCTCCAATAAATCCTTTCTGGCCGCAATTTGAGGCCAGAGCAGGTTGGAACCCCCTCGTTTTTGTTTCTGGACCATATTTCCAGTAAACTTGACCCTTGGCATGTGCAATTTTGACTGATTCCATCTAGGGTAGAATCTGGGGTAGTTTTCTTATGTTGGCGCATGGTTTACGACTTGTTTTATCATGGATTTTTGTGTTTGGTGATTCGTTTCTGTCGGGTGGCGTTTGAACGTCAACGGCAAAGGGTTATTGATCGTGTTTGCATGCGAGACTATAGCTTTTTACCTATGGGCTTAGCGTATGCCGTTTTGGTTTCCGATGTGATTTTCATGTGCTTTAGCGTTTATGATATCCTTGTAGGTACCCCACGTGACGTCGAGGCGTTGAAGATAAAGATGGCGACATCGGCATCGGCACACAAGAATCAAGGTGAGTAGATTTATATCTACGGGGAGAAGTCGGGTGGATGGCGTATAGCACCCCCGCAGTTCGTGGTGATGTATATGAATACGTATACACACATATATTGATTATATGTTGATGGAGATTGTTGATGATAAAGATGGATTCTTTGTGTGATTGGAATGGTTTAGTGTTGAGAAACCCTAGAGTAGTGGTTGCACCACACATACACACACACCCGTACTTGCATATATTCTTCTTTCATATATGCGTATATGGGAATATATTTATATGTGTTCACATGGGTATGGAACTATGTGTTCATATACTGGATTTGAGGATGGTATTTGGGATTTGAGGTGGGTCGATAAGATTTGATTTGAGACCGTGAGATCGGTGATATGGCAGGATTCGTATTTGAGATGCGTCATGATGTTATAGCGGATCTTTGGACGACGATGCCATGTGAATGGTGATGTAAGTAGAATAGTTGACTTGTGATCGGGACATGAGATAAGATATGTTAAGATAGCTATAATGGGTCGCATTGGGCGATGTATACTTCTTTATGATGATACGTGCTGATGATATTGGTTGGTACGAGACTATCGATCTGTAGTCAGATCATGATTATATTGATGCAATTAGTATTGTACTAGACGTAGGCCAGTAACCCGGATTATGATCTTTGATAAAGAGGATACCAGATGAATAGTATGATGAATGGGATATTGACCCGTACTCAGATTTTGGATGTCGTACGACGGATTTACGTACGATCTTTATATTGATGATAGATCCGCACTCTTGACTTGGGAATATCTATTATAGATATGGTATCGGATGTAATATTATCGAGGCGGGATCACCGACAAATATATATGTATATATGTATCGACTCAGATGTTCGGCAGTTTCCTTACCTTCAGTTAGTCTGTTAGCTCAGCCCTATAGTTTAGTGTAGTTGTTAGAATAGATTTATATTCAATGCAGATCAGTTATCGTTGTGTCTAGTATTCAGCTCCCGCACATTATTGATATTCGCTCCGTATCGCATACTTATGTTGTGATTTCATATTCCACTGTTGATATCATATTGTTAGTTCACCAACACCATTACCGATGATGCGTATGTACCACGTACACTTACTTGCCGGCTCACACACATCTTCATTGGTAATTGCCATGTCACGTACAGTTTAGAGAATACTATTACATTGACATAGCTTGTTAGCTAATAGTTTCGACATGATATTAGTGTACTTGCCTTATATGCAAGTTTAGACATTGCAGTTACTACTTGCTATTTCATGCATATTGTTATTCACTGTTATGCTGCATTCATGGATTTTTATGCCTATATTCACTGTTTACATGCCATCGATGATTTGGATTCGGATTTCATGAGATTTCCTGGATTTGGGGGAAAACCGCAAAACATTTATAAACTTCTTTACTCACTCTTTTTAAATGAAAAGTGCGGTTTTCCCATGATGTATGAGTCGTCCACCTTGAGTTTGCTGATGGATTTCGAGACCCGATTAGAGGAGTTGGATGAACCGTTTCGGGTATATAGTGGGCCCGGTGCGGTACCCCGAGGTGAGAAGGTCGCAGAGGATAGTGTTGAGCCTGGCAGGGGAGGACTACCGACCAGTGATTTTACCCGACGCGTCGGATATCCGGAGGATACCGTCATGGTCTTGAGATTGATGGTAGGGGCCGGTCTGGACTGACGGCGCCCTAGATAGTGAGATTGAGATACTGAGTTTTTGAGATATTGAGGTACTGAGCTTTGATGATACTTGCCAGTCCGGATAGCTGGAGCCTAAGATTTTGAGACATTGGGATTTATGTTTTGTGCCGATGCTAGACATTGTTTATGCTGATTTCCTTTATGATACCCCATTTTAAAAATACAGAAATCTCACTAAGTTATGAAAGAAGTTTCTTCAGTACATGTATTCTGTTTTCATGCATTCATACATCATCCATATGATATATTGCTATCTGAGGCATTGACACGAGCACTTGGTATTACAGTTGTTTAAAGGTATACCCTAGCCTTTGTTATAGGCTGCTGGTTATATATTTGAGGATTATATATATATTGATCGTATGACCTAGGATTGCGTTATACATGCGATTTATGTTCGTAGATGTATTCTATTCACGAGTTGGCAACTCACCCCCGTTGTGCCAAAGTTCTTGCAGGTTTTGCCGTACAGGTTTCATTACGGCATTGCTGGCACTACTTCCATTTCCGGGTGATTTTCTAGTAGGTGGGTTCACTTGTGTCGTGACCATTAGTATATTTTGTATATTATTATTCAGTTGTATCTAGAAGTTCCATCAACCAAACATATATTTATTTATGAGATAGAGACCAGTGATGTTTATTCTTTCAACCTTAGAGTCGCGCGCTGTATTTCTGTGGATTTCTTGTTGTTTTAAGTTCCCTTTTGAGTTTTGATCCTCGCCCTTGGCGTTGTATATTATATTGCTTATGTGGTTGTGACCGTCGATTGACGTAGAGCTAGCTCCCGCTTGGGGATGCCTTTTATTGATTTCGTATACTATTCATGTTGTATCCCGTTTAGTGGCCAGTTTTTACAAAGGAGACTCTGCCGAAATTTTCAGGAAATATTCGATGTTTTTAAAAGACGCATAATTCGGCTTATGCTATTAAAACTTCTTGATTTAAATTGGTTTTCCTTCACTCTACTACTTTTCTTAGTTTGGATTTCTTGGTTTTCGGCTTACTTAGATTACGTACGCCTCGAGACATTTAGTTGTTTAAGTGCCGGTCATGTTCCGTACTTTCGGGACGCGACACCAGCTCGGCCAAAATGAGCTTGTGGTCGGTCCAAAACCGAGATTATGGGCTCGTGTTGGAAGTGTGATCTTGTGTGCTCCCATATATCACTCTGGTGCTGCTAGATTTCTCTATATTAACCTGGCCTGCACTCTTGGATTTGGAGGGAAACTTGATGCTATACATCACATCATATCTTTCTGCATTAACTCCACATCACTTCGCATGCCCACTTGTTGTGTGCCTTGGGCAGGTTCCTCCATGGTCCTTGTGACAAACAGCATGTGTACACTTTCATTGTGTTGGACCAATATTGTGTGCACACATTTTATTTGCAAAAACTCTTTGGATATCGGTCGGTTTCCAGCTACGGTTGCAGTGTCGGCTCACAAACGATATATCCGTGATTTTAAGTATATTTCCAGTATTTTGTCACGGATACCTGTAATCTGTATTACTGAGCAGATACCGGTTAATAGTACCGAT
Organism: Agapanthus africanus; assembly: GCA_030015575.1. Lineage (NCBI taxonomy): Eukaryota > Viridiplantae > Streptophyta > Magnoliopsida > Asparagales > Amaryllidaceae > Agapanthus > Agapanthus africanus. The sequence continues at coordinate 576,469,706 of CM057342.1, forward strand.
ATATAACAATATAGATAGTGAATGAGCGGTATTAAAATGCAGTTTTCTGAGATGAACAAATCACATACACGTATTAATCTCGGTCCCACACATATCACATATGTGCTCCTACTTCATTTCGCTTGAGCCAGGAAACCTCTGTGTAAGACTCTAAAGACTTATCAATACGCTGGTGGTAGGTGGTGATCATATCAGTCACCCACAAGCCGCAAGCGGTCAGCTAAACATAATGGCCACTCGGGTATTGAGAGATCAGAAGATCAACAAGCAAGCCTACTCATACTCCTGAGAATCCAATCAGTAACACTACCTTACAATCCAGTCTCTTCGTCAGATATGTCGCATATCTTAGCCTAGGGGTGGTAAACGTCAGACTCCAATATCCCTGATAAGTCATGCCGATGTGAGGCTTATAACGGTTCGAGAAACTGCTAATAACTCTTACCAGTAGATCTCAGCAACCCTGGCCAGGAATTTCCTGTTATGGCCAATCAAGCATAGCTCAACATCAACCCCCAATACCGTGAGAGACGAAATTCCCTCCTATCACTCATTGCCTCCATGTGACTCGGGACTGTACCAAAAAACCACCGTTTTGCACGATCTCTTGAATGTGGTAAGGTGAAAAACAAAGCACAGTGGGAACACACAAGACTCTATGACGATCTTGTAAGTGCCCGGCGGCGCCCCGACAGTCAATCCGACGCCGGAAATGCGGAAATGAAAAACTTTACTAAAACTGTAAACCGGCACCACCGCGCACTTTTATCCCGGATCGGGCTATTAACCTAACTCTAGCAAACTAAAAGATGGGGTAGAGAGATATACCGAGCGATCCATTTCCTTCGGACTTCTCATCGTCGTCCCGATCTCCCGCGGAATCTCCATTCGTCACCTCCTCGTCGGAAAGGGCACCACGTAGCCGATTTCTTTTACGGGCTCCCACCTCTGGACAGTGGCAACTCGGGCGCGAAGTTGGCAAGCCGACGCGTCCAAGGGTACTGTAGGTGTAGTGTAGAATCTATGTCTCTTTGGGGTAGTGAAGTTGCCATGGTGATGTGGTGGTGAAGAAATCAACTATGGAAATGTGCTTAGGAATTTGGTGGCAAGAAAAATGAGATGAACCATTTTCCCTCATATGAAAATGAACTCCCTCTCCTCTCCCACAAAGTGGCCGGCCCCTCTTCTCAAAATGGTGATGGGAAGAGAATGGAATAATGCAAGAAAGAATAAGCATGATAAAAGAGAAGGAAAAAAAAAGGCCACACTCACTTCTAATCTCATCATATCACAAACCATCACATTTAATGCAAAGGAAGAGACCAAAATGGAATCTCATCATGAAGGAACTATCATGAAGTTCACATATGCAAGAAACCCACTCCACAATAAGTAATTTGCACAATTGCAAATTACCCCCTCCATCGGAAAAGTATGGCCGGGAAGGAACAAATGAAAACTGGCCGGAACGGAATGCAAACTGGCAACTTCAGAAAACTGATCCCGTAATAAATTACAGGAAAACCCCGCGACTGCATATACATGCCCGCATTTGTATTCCAACCGAACACAAATGCAAAGAGACAAAATCTACACTGTCTAATACTAGGATTTGGCTTAAACCAAAGCCCGCTAGTAAAATCCGTCCGATCACGATCCGTGCAATACCGCACATATCTAATCGAATCCTGCCATATCTCCATACGGCCTTTACAGCGTTTCGCCCGAAACTTGAGTAACTGTCTGTGTGGGGGACTCTAAAGACTCGTCAATACTATGGCTGTAGATTTAACCACTAGCACGTCAGAGATATTAGCCATACGTGACGGGCCACCAGCTATTGACCAAAAGGGACGTCTATGAGCGAACTCATACTGACCCCCTACAGAGCCTATTAGTGACAATATCCGTACAGTCCGGTCCGTTCGTCTATGAGCATCGCATGGCGGGCCTAGGGGGTTGGTAAAAGTCAGACCCCCAAAAGCGGTACAAGTCGTGTCGGAGTGAAGCCCAGAATACCCTGAGATACTACTGGAATACTTACCAGTAAATCTCCTGCCTCGGCCGAGGGCTTTGTGTAATGGCTCTCCTAGACACAGCGCGACCTCACCCCCAATACCGGGAGAGACGAACCCCTGCAGATCTCTCACTGCCTCCATGTGGCTCGGGACTGAACCCAACTAAAACCTGTTTGCACGTCTCCTTTGAGCATGGTAGGGTAGTAATATAAGTACAGTGGGAACTCACACGAGATAAATGAAGATCTCAGGTCGATGAACTAACCTGTACACATGTCACCAGAGAACTGCTATCTGACGTCTGGTATAGAACCAACTAGCAGGTTCCCGGCGAGTCCTGTCCGGTGTACTCATAACCCAATGAGCACCTGTATACATCTTAGGTGAACCAACTGACACCAATGGCTTATGAGACCGGCCACCGCCCCTCGTCGGGGTCTCGACTGTATACACTAGTCTACTCTGGAGAATCGATGCCCTGTCTCGAAACTCCCACTACTAGGGACCTTTTAAGGATTTGCTTATAGACTTCAGCTCCCACGTATATAATCGCCCTCATACTTCTGGTAGTCAAGCAAGAATCCTAGGGGCTCTATCAACGTGCAATAAGGACCTGTAAGGTCACCTAAAGCAGTACACGATGATAAAGATAAACCAGATAGCATACTATCATCTCGAGTAAGACTGTCATACCGGTATAGGTCCTCCCTCAATCATTGCAATCACGTGCCTGTGATCCAATAATTGACTCTGAGGGCACTATATCCAACAATCTCCTACTTGCACTCAAGGCTAATTAATGCGATGTCGCATACTCACAGCCCGTGTGATACCGAACACACAACTCCTCTACTGGTCAGTCTCACAAAGCTCTCTTGCGAAACTATTGCGTTCGAGGAATAGCCTCAGTAAGTTGATCCGCTGTGATGTTTCTTTCTATATCTCTCTATATCTCAAGTTCGCGGAGAAAGCCATCTCCCGAAATGAGCAATACCTGTCTTAGAATGTGTCTGAATGTCTGATGGAACCTAGCTCATAAATGAACTCCAAATCCAAACTTCTTAGACTGTATCGTCAACCGAACTTAATCAGTATCCTGCGTCATGCCTCCCTCAGTATCCCCTTGGACCACCTGTCCAAAATACTGCCCCTCGTCAGAAGGAAAACTATAACTCTGACAACCTCTCTGTCATCCATGTCACCTTGAAAACCTGGAATGATAACCGTCTCCTAAAGGAGGCTGTCGTTATCATATCCCTAGAACATTCACTTATGTTCTAAAGCTGCTCCGGAATGTTTCTCCAGGATTGGATCAATATCAACTTATTGCACCTACTGTATAAATAACATCTAGTGTGGTACTTGACATCTCATGATTGACTCAATTTCCTAAGCAAGTGATCTGCCAATCATGCACATTCCTCTCCCCTTTTGCCTGTAAGACTCCTTTAGAGAGGGTGACTCCATCACCTGCAGGTATACTACCGTGCCAGGAGTCGTCCATTCTAAAACTCATAGAATTCTGTCTAAGTACCCAGATTGGGAAACCACCTAAATCTAGATCTAAAACCATAGATCTAGTCATCAGAATGTCTGATATAATATCCAAGTCCTTTGTGGAGAAACCACTGTGTGACAACCAAAGTTTAACCGATCGTAGTATAGGAACTTCACTTCCTACTCTGTGTATGTCATTTAAATACCAGGACATCACACCCTACTACCTTCTTAACAGATCCATCCCCTATTATGATGAAGTCAAACCTATGACTGTCATATCAGAAATAGATGATCTATCTCCGCTATATCTGCTTTAGTCTATAAATAGACATAAGCCACTTGTCCACCATGCTTCCGCTGCTCCCACTGACCACGACAACCCTTTGGCAGAGTCAGATAGATGTACACTTCTAAAGCTAGTTTAGAACGACGCTATACTCATCCTCCTGCCGGGTCTCATAGTCTGGAACAACAGCAATGGCAAGTCTGGGTAAACAAGAACCTCCCTGTCACCGTCCTTGAGGCTACCGGAGTACCTTTCGGGTGCCTGAGGTTACCCACCATTTCTGCGGAGTGGACAATAGAATGTCAATCCAGATTGAATCTTTAGGTTCTTATCATATTTTTAGTAATCGTTTGCGGTTCTGGAATCACTTCCAGTTCTACCATACTCCCACTACTGTTTTCTGAAAAAAATTCCATTTCTTTTAAAATTGTGGTGAGTCAAGAACAATATCACTATTGATCTTCCAAATGGTAGAAAATCAACCCTCGTCATAGCCTGGGTCAACCCACAAACAGCCATTAAAGAAACTTGCCTTGAGTTGTACAGAGTCTGGTTTTAAGCATAAGCTGGAAAACTCCCCGTACCTTAACAATGTTAAGAGATGAACTGTTCTATATACAATACAGAAACAGAGGCACTAATTTAAATGAACCATATTCAAATCATGCAGCTGTCTCCAGTGCATGTCATCGAAATGGAGAGAGGCCAATCAACATTACTCAACTTAGGAATGCTTCCAATTATGAGTAACCTGAAAGAGAAGCAGGTTCTCTTAATCATTACTATCAACTGAATACCATACACAGGTATCCACATCTTTGATCACCTTGAAGAATCCCGATACTTGCGACATCTGGTTCTCTACTTTACTCTTATACCTATAACTTCTCAAAACTCATAACCTGCATTTTTTACGAAACATATGTCTATGAACTAGAGAAGTCACAAGTAATCAGAATATAGTACGAGTACCAACCCATCTGTCCTAATGGACACTGGACAACATACAATACTCTGTATAAGTCCCCTGAGTCTAATAACTCATTCCCTGTATGTCGTAGGTTGAAAACTGTACTTATGGTTAAGAAGAATTACACCGCTGTTTAATGTTCCTTACCTAACCATCCACTGATAAAGGTAAATGTCATAGACATAATTTCAAAAGGGTATATCTCACTCTATAAAAATAGACGTACAGATATATCAATTTGAAATTGGTGCATAACAACGGATATTCAAAACCAAATATTTGACGTCCGGCAAACAACCTAGGTGACTTCCTCAAATATCACCAATTACAACGAATCCCGATATAATGAGGATAATCACCCAATTCCTAATAACTTACACCCACTCATCATCTGTAAAACCATACAGATGTGAGAATCAAACCTGGTAAATACATACCCTGGAGCAAGATCTGATTGGAAAATCAGTTTTCTTTTAACAGTACACAGTGAAACTGAAACATTGAAATGTTTCGATGGGGTATCCCGGTATTCCAAGTAATGCCTCTTCCATTATCCAAATTCACAACTGTAACCGTATAATTCTTTGCCATCTCTCCAAATCCCTTTATATGTCTTTAGTCATTACTTTCTGCACACCCCTTTAGGCTAAATGGTTTTCTTCCTTCCCTACCGTTCGGCACCAGTCTATGGTTTGGACGAAAACTATCCAATAAGAATAATGGGTGTATTGTCCTAATCCTAGGAGCACTCGCAATGTGAGAGAAGGTGAAGATAAAAGACAACCGAATAATCCTTATTCCTATTTCTCCTGAACCAGAATCCATCCCCGAACTGGAACAAGTTCCTTTCGAGTTCGTATATAACCATACGATGGAGTATCCAATAAACTGTGGATCTTCGTAGTGATACGGAGTGTTCTGGAGAAATACAAAGGTGATTTAGGATTGGCGAAGAAATACTTGGTTTGGTCGTGAATAGCAGTCGCAATTTACTTTGCCCACTTACTAATCCCTTGATATGTCTTTACTTAATACCTTCTGTACATCATCGTTAGGCTAATTGGTTTTCTTCATTCCCAACCAGTCGGCACCTGCCTATGGTTTGGAAGAAGACTATCCAATTTGCGTAATAGGTGTACTATCTCCTAAACCAAGAAGTACTCGCAACCTGAGAGAAGGTAAAAGGAAAAGACAACTGAATAGTCCTATTCATTTTCTCCAGAACGAGAAACCATCCTCGAATAAATTCCTTCGAGTTCGTATATAAACATACGATGGTTTTGTCCAATGGAAGTGGACGTTCGTAGCAATACAGGGTGTTCTGGAGAAAAGGGTAAAAGTAGGAGTGGCAATGAGGTTTGTAACTCAGACAATCCAAAAGCCAGTCTTATAAGAAGGTTCTGTTAAACTTGGTCACTGAGTCATAGTCCAGGGTCGGGTCATGGTCGCTGCCAAAGAGAGAGAGAGAAAAGAAACACTCAGCGTGCACTCTAACCTAGATCAGAATGGTTATCACTTTATCTAATAAGGAAACCTTCCACTGTAACGTCAAATTCTTCCCCAAACCTGAAAGAAGAATTAGTCGGGATCACCCGAAGAGTAAACCAACTCATCAGTGGGAATCAGGATCCAACTATCACCGCATGATAATGTGACGGAATCCGCTCACGTTATCACACTCTAGAAGGTATGCGCATATCTGGCAAGTTTCAGTTTCTTTAGAAACTCCCGATGTGATTTTTACCCCATGCTCTTATGACCTTGGCGTGAGGTTAAAATGTCATAAGTCACATGTCAAGTTCTGCCCATCATTATCCAGGTTAATTTGAACCCACCCGTACATACCCTTGACGTAGGCCAAAATAGTAGTACGACTGTCCCAAACCAACGCATCTATCTATGCAACAGATAAATATCCGGCAGCTACCAATCACTATGCCTTGGCGTGAGGTCAAAATACATAGCTTGAATACTACCGAATATTTAACTGAAATGATGGAGGGTTACGAGTGGTTTCTGGCGAAAACCTTTAACGTAATGAATTTGATATCGTTGAAGGAACCGGATAGCTTTATAAAAATATAGTGACGAAAACCTTTGCTAAAGAGGTCACTCCCGGTGAAGGGATCTTGTCTCTTTCCCCGTGGAATGAGGTGCAGGGTATTCCAACTGAATACCATGATGCAAAGAAAAAGTAATCGGCTATAGTGAAGTTATTGTCCTGACGCAAACTTTTGTCCAAGGGGTCACTCCCGGTGAAGGGATCTGGGCCCTTGCCTCGTCGACTGAGGAGCAGGATATTCCAACTTAATACCACGATACAAAACAAAAGAGAACACCCTTGCAACAACAGATTTTTTTGAAAAATGTTCCAACAATATCAGAATAGGTTTGTTTAGCTTGCATTGATCCGAATCAACGCAATCCCATCAATTGATCACACCAATAAAGAACGAAAATAATGATGTACGTATATGCCATCCGCATTCGCCAGTCATCACCCGTTAGGTTACTTAATTAACGACAGAGCGGGGACTGGACTAGCGCGGATGGAAAACATATACAATATCTACTAGTATATATATATATATATATCAATATATAATATCGCTCAAGCCGTGATAAAATGCAACATCACAGAAATGTAACCAGCATCACAGAACAATACAGATATCTGGGATCCCCGGGTTTCATAGAGCCACTACTGAAACCCGACGTTCCCCCGGTCGTGTAGATAGCCTGTGCAATGAGATCCTAGACCCCTACGGGCGCGGCAAGTTACCCGCCAAAACCTGAAGCGAAGCAGCCCCCTTCAGCAACGTGAATGGACCACCCAGCACTTCACGGAATCCGGTAACTTGGGCACCCCTCCTGGGTCAACCTGTACCCCCTACGAGTGCGGCGAATAGCCCGCCAATTCTAGAGTGAAGCCCCCTCCGTCTCAACGCCATGAGATGGGGCTCGTTACCTTCTAGAACCCGGCTATCCGTGCACCCCTCCGTGGGGCAATCCTAGTACAGAAAGTAAAATATACATACAACGGGTACATCGACCTCGACCCGGTCGTGCCCAAAAAGAATAATATACAAACAGACAGTAACGGCAGTCCACATGTCGGACGCTCACCCCGCAATATCAAATGTACATATAAAACAAAACTGTACGAATATTGCATCCAGGCTATCCCCCACGATCAATCTGCAACATCACAGCACAACACAGAACATCAACGTCAATGTCACGTTCGCAAATCCGTCTAAAAGGGCTATAGCAGTTAAACTGGATTTACCGATCAAATGACATTCACGGTCGCAGATATAATGTAAATACTGTGAACTAGAATGTTTAAATTATTCGATCGATCAAATTTAACGAAGTGGGCCCCAAGCACAACTGTAGCACTCAAAGAAATTCTGGGCCCAAACAGAACATTTCAAAATCCCCATTTCCATGTCCAAGACCCTCTGGAAAAAATTGGCAGGGTGATCTTGTTAGTCGTATGTATGCCCTAGAGGCCAGTATTGTACAGATGATGTATATTATATTGGATGCTTGGACATATATAGAAATGACTTTCTTGCTCGATATGATAGTATCCTATCTGGTTGCACTTTATCTTAACATGTATACTAGTCTCTTTATACTGTCTTATAGTTACATGTTGGTAAAGCCCTTAGGATGTGTACTTGACTACCTAGACTATGATGCAGATCATACTAGTGGGGACATGGTAGTCCATAGGTACATCCTTCAAGGTCCCTAGTCTTAGGTGTATCGAGACGGGGCATCGATATACCAGTGTAAACTAGCGTATACGCTTCTCAACCCATGAGATGGGCGATGGATGATCCCATATCCATTGGTGTTTGACATCATAGATGGTATACGGATTCTCAGTAGAGACTGAGTACACTGGACGGACTCGCCGAGAACTCCCAGATGGTATTATACCTCTCGTCAGATGGCAGTTCTCAGGTGACACTTGTGCAGGTTAGTCTGTAGACCTGAGATCGTCATAGAGTCTTGTGTGATTCCTACTGTGCTTTGATCTCCACCTTACCACGTCCATGAGGGCGTGCAAAATGGTGGTCTTTGGGTACAGTCCCGAGTCACATGGAGGCAATGAGCGATAGGAGGGGTTTCGTCTCTTCCGGTATTGGGGGTTGATGTTGCGCTGTGCTCGATTGGCCGTAACAGGGAAGTCCCTGGCCAGGGCTGATCAGAGATTTGCTGGTAAGTGTTACCAGTAGTTTCTCGACCCGTTATGAGCCTCACATCGGCACGACTTATCGGTTATTGGGGTCTGACGTTTACCACCCCTAGACTTGATATGCGACATATCAGACGAACAGACCGGACTGTACGGTAAGTGTTACTGGTTGGATTCACAGGAGTGTGAGCGGGCTAGCTCGTCGATCTTCTGATCGCTCAATACGTGGATGGCCGTTACGTTTAGCAGACCGCTTGCGGCTTGTGGGTGCTTGATATGATCATCATCTGCTACCGGCGTATTGACGAGTCTTTAGAGTCCTACACAGAGGTTTCCTGGCTCAAGCGAAACGAAATAGGAGCGCATATGAGATATGTGCGGGACCGAGAATAATGCGTGTATGTGATACCGTATTTCATTCTCGCGATGAATGTTTCGATTGGTTGTATGCGATATAACCTAGTTGTCGAATCATTGATTCGATAAATCGATACAATGTATACTAGTTGGTTATGTGCGACATGACCGGATCATTGAATCAAGTGTTGATTTAATGATTTAATGTATAATTATATATTTGATATATTAATTTGCATTAACTAGTATTGGTTCATTTTAAAAGGATTTTCTCACTTAAAGTGCACATTGTATATGTGATATGCTTTTGTGTGCACTTGATTGTATCATGTTTGATGATACGTATTTACTTGGGTTTGTGCAAAGAATTAAACCATGGTTATGATAATGCTTAGAGTTTTGAGTTATTCATCTATTTATTTATCCATTCTTTATTTATTTAAATGGATAAAAGAAAAGAAATGGTTTCTTTTTATCATGAAGCTTGTTGAAGCTTCATAAAGTTTTGACTAAAGAGACCATTTTGTCTTCATGCTTAACCCTAACCATTCCCACTTACCATGGTCTATTCTCTACACTTAACCTTAGTTAGGATATGATAAGTATTGATTTCTTTTCTATTATTGAAATAACTTATCATATTCTTTCTTCTTCTTGATCATCTTCTTCTTCAAGAAAAGCTTAAGCCCATCAATGGCAACTTGAGCAAAAGTGAGTGAAATCCAATTCTAAAGTGAACCCACCTCCTATTTCTTCACCCTCTACCTCTTGCCAAGTTGTTTTAGGTGTTTTCTTCACAAGTTTCACAACTTGGTGAAGTTTGAGCTTGAACTTGTGCAACCTCGACATAGATCATCTTCAGCACGAAGCCGACGACCTATTCCGCTCATTTCTCTGATGAAGCCGACGCTAGAGTCCGAGATTCAAGATGGACAGCGAGGGGACGACTACGTGGAGCTAAGGAAGTGGATAACCGGATCTACAAAGGTTGTAGCTTCTTATCTTTATTTAAGTTGTTAACTAAATTCGTATTTCGCCTAGAATTCTTGCTGACGATCCGTATTAGGGTTTCTCGGCACCCATAAATTTTTAAATTGGCATGGTTGATGCCTTGTAAGTCCTCTATAGTGTGCCTAGGAACCCTACATGTTGGAGATAGTGCCCTCAGAGTCAATTATTGGATCACAGGCACGTGATTGCAATGATTGAGGGAGGACCTATCCCGGTAGAACAGTCTTACTCGAGATGATAGTTTGCTATCTGGTTTACCTTTATCATCGTGTACTGCTTTAGGTGACCTGATAGGTCGCTATTTCACGTTGATAGAGCCCCTAGGATTCTTGCTTGACTACTGGCAGTATGAGGGCGATCATATACGTGGGAGCTGGTAGTCTACAAGCATATCCTTAAAAGGTCCCTAGTCGTGAGAGTTTCGAGACAGGGCATCGATTCTCCAGAGTAGACTAGTGTATACAGTCGAGACCCCGACGAGGGGCGGTGGCCGGTCTCACAAGCCACTGGTGTTAGTTGGTTTACCTAAGATGTATACAGGTGCTTATTGGGTTATGAGTACACCGGACAGGACTCGCCGGGAACATGCTAGTTGGTCTTATACCTGACGTCAGATAGCAGTTCCCAGGTGACATGTGTACAGGTTAGTTCATCGACCTGGGGATCGTCATTTGTCTCGTGTGAGTTCCCACTGTGCTTTGATTACTACCCTACCACGGCTCAAAGGAGTCGTGCAAACAGGTTTTAGTTGGGTACAGTCCCGAGCCACATGGAGGCAGTGAGCGGATCTTCGGGGGTTTCGTCTCTCCCGGTATTGGGGGTGAGGTCGCGCTGTGTCTAGGAGAGCCATTACACGAAGTCCTTGGCCAAGGCAGGAGATTTACTGGTAGGTATTCCAGTAGTATCTCAGGGTGTTCTGGGCTACACTCCGACATGACTTGTACCGCTTTTGGGGGTCTGACTTTTACCCACCCCCTAGGCCCGACATGCGATGCTCATAGACGAACGCACCGGACTGTACGGATATTGTCGCTGACAGGCTCAGTAGGGTGTCAGGATGAGTTCGCTCATCGACGTCCCTTTTAGTCAATAGCTGGTGGCCCGTTACGTATTGGCTTATACCTCTGACGGGCTAGTGGTTAAATCCACAGCCATAGTATTGACGAGTCTTTAGAGTCTACCACACTTTCAGTTACTTAAGCTTTCGGGCGAAACGCTGTAGAGGCCGTATGGAGATATGGCAGGGTCCGATCAGATACGTGCGGTATTGCACGGATCAGGATCGGACGGTTTGTACTAGTAGCCGTATAGGTATATGGCAGGGTTCGATCAGATACGTGCGGTATTGCACGGATCAGGATCGAACGGATATTACTAGTCGGCTTTGTTTTAAGCCGGTCCTAGTTTAGTACAGTGTAGATTTTGTCTCTTTGCATTTGTATCCGGACGGAATACAGATGCGGGTGTGTATGCACAGTATCGGGGTTTTCCTGTAATTTATTACGGGACCAGTTTTCTGGAGTTGCCAGTTTGCATTCCGTTACGGCCGGTTTTCTTTTGTTCTTTCCCGGCCGGACTTTTCCGATGGAGGGGGTAATTTGCAGTTTTGCAAATTACATTTGTGGAGGGGTTTTCTTGCATAAAGATTGATTATGATAGCTTCATATCTTTCATCCATGCTCTTGCTTTAATGATGATTGAAAGGGTATGGTTTGGTTTTAATATAAGCATGGTGTATGTTTTCTTTATGGTCACCCCTTTCACTTTTGCTACCATAACCTCCCTTCATGGTTTTGCAATTTTGATTCCTCCACCATTCTTGAAAAGGGGCCGGCCACATCTTGGAGGGAGAGAGAGAGGAGTTCATTTTTGGCATGAGGGATTAATTCACATATCATTTTCATGCTTGCAAAATTCTTTACTTCATTCCAAAGTCCATTCATGTTTCCTCCATCCAAAGGCAACCAACCCCAAAGAGACATACTCTACACTACATTCTACAGCAAATCTTGGAAGCGTCGATTTGCCAGCTTCGCGCCCGAGTTGCCTCGGTATTGAGGTGGGAGCCCGTAAAAGCTACAGGCGATGTGGTGCCCTTTCCGACTAGGAGGAGACGGACGGAGATCCCGCGAGGAGATCGGAGTGGAGATGAAGACCGGAGGACTCGGATCAGTCGGTATATCTCTTCCCTATCTTGTTAGTAGCTTAGACTTGTTAATGGTTACGATCCGGAATTTAGTGCGCGGTGGTGCCGGTTTGCAAAGTCCGCAAAAATTAAAGTTTATCACCGCTTCCGCATTCCGGCGTCGGATTGACGGCCGGGGCACCGCCGTGCACTTACAGTGGTATCAGAGACTCGCCATTAACTTCGTCTAGCTTGGTTTAATGTGTTTTACGTTTCCGATCGAACAAAATTCCAAAAACCGTATTTTTCCTTCACATCAGTTTCAGTTGAAATTTTTTGAAGTCTAAAATTTTTTCAGGTTGTAAAATATTGATGTACTGGAAAATCTAAGATCTCTGTAAAAATTCGACGAAGTAACTCCACAGTGGGAGCGCGGAACCGCCGCGAAAACCCCCTATCCGCCGCCCTTCCGCCGCACATTGTGGAGATCACTTCACCAATTTTTTACAGAGGCCTTCTGGGATTAAAATATGGGTTTTGGAATATTAAAATTGGGCCAATTATTTCTGTGAGTGCTACAGTTTTCTTTGGGGCCCACTTGTTAATTGTTTGATCAATCGGAAAATTTTAAACACATTTTTCACAGTATTTACATTATATCTGCGACCGTGAATGTCACTCGATCGGTAAATCCAGTCTAACTGCTATAGCCCGGTTAGACGGATTTGCGAACGTGACTTTCACGTTGATGTTCTATGTTTATGCTGTGATGTTGCGGATCGGTCGGTGGGGATAGCCTGGATGCAATGCTAGTACTGTGTTGTATTATGTACATTTGATATTGCGGGGCGAGCGTCCGACATGTGGACTCCCGTCACTGCCTGTTTGTATTATTCTTTTGGGGCACGACCTGGTTGCGGTCGATGTACCCGGTGTATGTATATTTTACTTTCTGTACTAGGTTTACCCCGCGGTGGGGTGCACGGATAGCCGGGTTCTAGAGGGCAACGGGCCCGCATCTCAGGGCATTGAGACGGAGGGGCTTCACTCTGGGATTGGCGGGCTATTCGCCGCACTCGTAGGGGGTTCAGGTTGACCAAGGAGGGGTGCCCAAGTTGCCGGATTCCGTGAAGTGCTGGGTGGTCCATTCACGGTGCTGGAGGGGGCTACCTCGCTTCAGGTTTTGGCGGGTGACTTGCCACGCCCGTAGGGGTCTAGGATTTCATTGCACAGGCTATCCACACGACCAGGGGAACGTCGGGTTTTCAGTAGTGGCTCTGTGAAACCCGGGGATCCCAGATATCTGTATGGTTCTGTGATGCTGTACATTATCTGTGATGTTGCATTTCTTTCACGCCTTGAGCGAAATACTATATATTGGTATATATATAAGTAGATGTTGTATATGTTTTTCATCCGCACTAGTCCAGTCCCCGCTCTGCCGTTAGTTAGCTAACCTAACGGGTGATGACGGGACCCAGTGGCGAATGCGGATGGCATATACGTACGTCAGTATATTTTCGTTCTTTGTGGTGTGATCAATTGATGGGACTGCATTGATTCGGATCAATGCAAGTTAAACAAACCTAATCTGATGTTGTTGGAACACTTTTCAAAAAGCTGTTATTGCAAGGACATTCACTTTTGTTTTGCATCGTGGTATTCATTTGGAATATCCTGCTCCTCAGTCGACGAGGCAAGGGCCGAGATCCCTTCACCGGGAGTGACCCCTTGGACAGAAGTTTGCGTCAGGGCATTAACTTCACTATAGCCGATTACTTTTGCTTTGCACAGTGATATTCGGTTATGAATATCCAGCACCCCATTCTACGGGGAAAGAGCCGAGATCCCTTCACCGGGAGTGACCTCTTTAGTAAAGGTTTTCGCCACTATATTTTCTAAAAAGCTATCCGTTCCTTCAACGATATCAAGTTCACTACGTTAAAGGTTTTCGCCAGAAACCATTCGTAGCCCTCCGTCGTTTCATATGGGTAGTCAATAGTATTCAAGCTGTGTTTGTTGGCCTTAGTCAAGGCACAGTGTTTGGTAGCTATTGGGTATTCATATGCTGCATAGATAGATGCGTTGGTTTGGGACAGTCGTATAGCCTTGTTGGCCTTAGTCAAGGGCTTGTACGGGTGGGTTCAAATCAACCTGGACAATGACGGGTAGAACTTGACATGTGACTTATGATTTTTTGGCCTTAGTCAAGGTCATAAGAGCATGGGGTAAAAATCCACATCGGGAGTTTCAAAAGTACTGAAACTTACCAGATATGCGCATACCTTCTGGAGTGTGATACCGTGAGCGGATTCCGTCACGTTGCCATGCGGTGATAGTTGGATCCCGATTCCCACTGATGAGTTGGTTTACTCCTCGGGTGACCCCGACTAAATCTTCATTCAGGTTTGGAGAAGATTTTGAGGTACAGTGGGAGGTTTCCAGATTAGATAAATTAGTAACCATTCTGATCTTAGTTAGAGTGCACGCTGAGTGTTTCTTTTCTCTCTCTCTCTGGCAGCGACCATTGACCCGACCCTAAGACTATGACTCAGAGACCAAGTTGACCGAACCTTCTTAACACTGGCTTTTGGATTGTCAGAGTTGCAGACCTCATTGCCACTCCTACTTTTACCCTTTTCTCCAGGACACCCCGTATTGCTACGAACGTCCACTTCCATTGGACAAAACCATCGTATGGTTAGATACGAACTCGAAGGAATTCGAGGATGGTTTCCGGTTCTGGAGAAAACGGATAGGATTATTCAGTTGTCTTTTCTCTTTTACCTTCTCTCAAGTTGTGAGTACTCCTTGGTTTAGGAGATAGTACACCTATTATGCAAATTGGATAGTCTTCTTCCAAACCTTAGGCTGGTGCCGACCGGTAGGGAATGAAGAAAACCAATTAGCCTAAACGGTGTGCAGAAGGTAATAAGATTAAGACAAAGCAAGGGATTAGTAAGAGGGCAAAGTAAATTGCGACTGATATTCACGACCAAACCAACTATTTCCTCGCCAATCCTAAATCACCTTTATATTTCTCCAGGACACTCCGTATCACTACGAAGATCCACAGTTTATTGGATACTCCATCGTATGGTTATATACGAACTCGAAAGGAACTTATTCCAGTTCGGGGATGGATTCTGGTCCAGGAGAAATAGGAATAAGGTTTATTCGGTTGTCTTTTATCTTCACCTTCTCTCGCATTGCGAGTGCTCCTAGGACTAGGACAGTACACCCATTATGCTTATTGGATAGTCTTCTTCCAAACCATAGGCTGGTGCCGAACGGTAGGGAAGGAAGAAAACCATTTGGCCTAAGGGGTGTGCAGAAGGTAATGACTAAAGACATATAAAGGGATTTGGAGAGGTGACAAAGAATTATACGGTTATAGTTGTGAATCTGGATAATGGTAGAGGCATTACTAGGAATACCAGGATACCCCATCGAAACATTTCAATGTTTCAGTTCAACTGTGTACTGTTAAAAGAAAACTGATTTTCCGATTGGACACTTGCTCCAGGGTATGTATTTACCAGGTTTGATTCTCACATCTGTATGGTTTTACAGATGACGAGTGGGAGTAAGTTATTGGGAATAGGGTGGTCATCCTCATTATATCGGGATTCGTTGTAATCGGTGATATTTGAGGAGATCACCTGGGCTGTTTGCCGGTCGGCAAATTTTTGGTTTTGAATATCCGCTGTTGTGCACCAATTTCAAATTGATATATCTGTATGTCTATTTTCATAGAGTGAGATATACCTTTTGATATTATGTCGATGACATTTACCTATATCAGTGGATGGTTAGGTAAGGAGCATTAAACAGCGGTGTAATTCTTCTTAACCATTAGTACAGTTTTCAACCTACGACACACAGTGAAAGAGTTGTTAGACTCGGCGGACTTATACAGAGTATTGTATGTTGTCCAGTATCCATTAGGACAAAGGGGTTGGTCCTCATACTATATTCTGTTTACTTTTAACTTCTCTAGTTCTTAGATGTGTGTTTCGTAGAAACACAGGGTCTAAGTTTTGAGGAGTTATAGGTATTTGAATAGAGTAGAGAACCAGGTATAGCAAGTATCGGGATTCTTCAAAGTGATCGAAGATGTAGATACTTGTGTATGGTATTCAGTTGATAGTAGTGTTAAAGAGAACTTACTTCTCTTTCAGATTACTCATTGTTGGAGATAGTGCCCTCAGAGTCAATTATTAGGTCACAGGTACGTGATTGTAATGATTGAGGGAGGACCTATCCCGGTAGGACTGTCTTACTCGAGATGATAGTATGCTATCTGGTTTACCTTTATCATCGTGTACTGCTTTAGGTGACCTGACACGTCGCTATTACACGTTGATAGAGCCCCTAGGATTCTTGCTTGACCACCAGCAGTATGAGGGCGATCATATAAGTGGGAGCTGGGGTCTATAAGCTTATCCTTAAAAGGTCCCTAGTCGTGGGAGTTTCGAGACTGGGCATCGATACTCCATTAGTAGACTAGTGTATACAGTCGAGACCCCGACGAGGGGCGGTGGCCGGTCTCACAAGCCACTGGTGTCAGTTGGATCACCTAAGATGTATACAGGTGCTCATTGGGTTATGAGTACACCGGACAGGACTCGCCGGGAACATGCTAGTTGGTCATATACCAGACGTCAGATGGCAGTTCCCTGGTGACATGTGTGCAGGTTAGTTCATCGACCTGGGGATCGTCATTTGTCTCGTATGAGTTCCCACTGTACTTTGATTACTACCCTACCACGGCTCAAAGGAGTCGTGCAAACAGGTTTTAGTTGGGTACAGTCCCGAGCCACATGGAGGCAGTGAGCGTATCTTCAGGGGTTCGTCTCTCCCGGTATTGGGGGTGAGGTCGTGCTGTGTCTAGGAGAGCCATTACACAAAGTCCTTGGCCAAGGCAAGGAGATTTACTGGTAGGTATTCCAGTAGTATCTCAGGGTGTTCTGGGCTACACTCCGACACGACTTGTACCGCTTTTGGGGGTCTGACTTTTACCAACCCCCTAGGCCCGCCATGCGATGCTCATAGACGAACGGACCGGACTGCACGGATATTGTCACTGACAGGCTCAGTAGGGTTGTCGGGCTAAGTTCGCTCACAGACGTCCCTTTTTAGTCAGTACCTGGTAGCCCGTTACGTATTGGCTTATACCTCTGACGTGCTAGTGGTTAAATCCACAACCAAGGTGTTGACGAGTCTTTAGAGTCCCCCACATTCAGTTACTCAGCTTTCGGGCGAAAGGTTGTAGAGGCCGTATGGAGATATGGCAGGATCCGATCAGGTACGTGCGGTATTGCACGGATCAGGATCGGACAGTCTGTACTATAGGCCGTATGGTTATATGGCAGGGTTCGATCAGATACGTGCTGTATTGCACGGATCAGGATCGAACAGATATTACTAGCCGGTTTTGGTATAAGCCGGATCCTAGTATAGTACAGTGTAGACTTTGTCTCATTGCATTTGTATTTCGGTCGAAATACAGATGCGGGTGTGTATGCACAGTATCGGGGTTTTCCTGTAATTTATTACGGGACCAGTTTTCTGGAGTTGCCAGTTTGCTTTTCGTTTCGGCCAATTTTCCTTTGTATCGTTCATTGGCCGATGTTTGGTGGAGGAGGGCTTATTTGCATTGTTGCAAATAGGCAATTGTGGAGGGGGTCTTTGCATATTTCCTTGTGTCATGATGGCTCACCATACCTTGACCTTGTTTGACTTCATCATGGATTGACTTTTGTATGATGATGGAGGGACATGATGGTTGTTGATGATGGTTGCCTTTGTGTGTTGGATTTGTGGTGATCATTTGATTTTTCCTCATCATTTTTTTGCTTTCCAACCACCCCCCTTGTCTTGGTTCTTTCTCTCTCCAATCACACTTGCAAAAGGGGGGCCGGCCACATTTGTTGTATGAGGGAAAAGCTTCTCTTTGAGTGGGGAGAAAAATGTTACTCTCATTCTTGATATATCACATTTTTCCTTACCTCTCTCCAAGTTCTCTTTTCCTCCACCAATGGCAACTCCACAACCCCAAAAATGAGACTTCTTCTACTACACATTCTACAGCGATTCTTGGGCACGTCGAGTAGCCGGCTTCGTGCCCGAGTTGCCTCGGCATTGAGGTGGGAGCCCGTAAACAAAGTAGGCGATGTGGTGCCCTTCCGGCAAGGTGGCGACGACGGGACATTCCGCAGGAGATCGGGACGATGATGAGAAGACCGGAGGACTTGGATCGTCGGTATATCTCTATTCCCATTCTTGTAGATAGCTTAGACTAGTTAATGGTTCGATCCGGTTAAAGTGCGCGGTGGTGCCGGTTTGCTAAGTCCGCAAAAATTTAAGTTATTCACCGCTTCCGCATTCCGGCGTCGGATTGACGGCCGGGGCGCCGCCGTGCACTTACAGTGGTATCAGAGCCTCCCCATTAACTTGGTCTAGCTTTGTGTAATGTTTTTTTCTGTTCCGATCGATCGAAATGTCCGAAAACCCAAAAACACCCACGACAGTTTCTGTTGAAATTTTTCAGTCTCCAAAAATTTTTCAGGTTGCATAAAAGTACTGTGCTCGATGATCTAAGACCAGTGGAAAAATTCGATAAACTGATTCTCCAATTCAAGCGCGGAAGCGCGGCAAATACCCACTTATTGCCGCGCTTCCGCCGCTGTACAAATTGATCAGTGTGTGGGAATTTTCCAGTGGGCCTCTGGGGTTAAATTTGGGTTTTTGGAATATTTAAATTGGGCCCATATTTTCTGTAACTGCTACAGTATTGTTTTGGGGCCCACTTGATATAATTTGATCGGTCGGATATTTTAAACACATTTTTCACAGTATTTACATTATATCTGCGACCGTGAATGTCACTCGATCGGTAAATCCGGTCTAACTGCTATAGCCCGGTTAGACGGATTTGCGAACGTGACTTTCACGTTGATGTTCTATGTATTTGCTGTGATGTTGCGGATCGGTCGTGGGGGATAGCCTGGATGCAATGCTAGTACAGTTGTGGTAGTATTATGTACATTTGATATTGCGGGGCGAGCGTCCGACATGTGGACTGCCGTCACTGCCTGTTTGTATTATTCTTTTGGGGCACGACCTGGTTGCGGTCGATGTACCCGTTGTATGTATATTTTACTTTCTGTACTAGGATTACCCCGCGGAGGGGTGCACGGATAGCCGGGTTCTAGAGGGCAGCAAGCCCGCATCTCATGGCATTGGGACGGAGGGGGCTTCACTCTAGGATTGGCGGGCTATTCGCCGCACTCGTAGGGGGTACAGGTTTGACCCAGGAGGGGTGCCCAAGTTACTGGATTCCGTGAAGTGCTGGGTGGTCCATTCACGGTGCTGAAGGGGGCTGCCTCGCTTCAGGTTTTGGCGGGTGACTTGCCGCGCCCGTAGGGGTCTAGGATTCTCATTGCACAGGCTATCCACACGACCAGGGGAACGTCGGGTTTCAGTAGTGGCTCTGTGAAACCCGGGGTTCCCAGATATCTGTATTGTTTCTGTGATGCTGTTCATTCTCTGTGATGTTGCATTTTATTCACGCCTTGAGCGAATATAATATATTGGTATATATATTAGTAGATGTTGTATATGTTTTACATCCGCGCTAGTCCAGTCCCCGCTCTGTCGTTAGTTAGCTAACCTAACGGGTAATGACGGGACCCAGTGGCGAATGCGGATGGCATATACGTACATCAGTATATTTTCGTTCTTTTTGGTGTGATCAATTGATGGGACTGCATTGATTCGGATCAATGCAAGTTAAAAACAAACCTAATCTGATGTTGTTGGAACACTTTTTCAAAAAGCTGTTATTGCAAGGACGTTTACTTTTGTTTTGCATCGTGGTATTCATTGGAATATCCTGCTCCTCAGTCGACGAGGCAAGGGCCGAGATCCCTTCACCGGATTGACCCCTTGGACAAAAAGTTTGCGTCAGGGCATTAACTTCACTATAGCCGATTACTTTTGCTTTTCACCGTGGTATTCAGTTGGAATATCCTGCACCCCATTCTACGGGGAAAGAGCCGAGATCCCTTCACCGGGAGTGACCTCTTTAGCAACGGTTTTTCGTCACTATATTTTCAAAAAGCTATCAGTTCCTTCAACGATATCAAGTTCATTACGTTAAAGGTTTTCGCCAGAAACCATTCGTAGCCCTCCGTCGTTTCATATGGGTAGTCAATAGTATTCAAGCTGTGTTTGTTGGCCTTAGTCAAGGCACAGTGTTTGGTAGCTATTGGGTATTCATATGCTGCATAGATAGATGCGTTGGTTTGGGACAGTCGTATAGCCTTGTTGGCCTTAGTCAAGGGCTTGTACGGGTGGGTTCAAATCAACCTGGACAATGACGGGTAGAACTTGACATGTGACTTATGATTTGTTGGCCTTAGTCAAGGTCATAAGAGCATGGGGTAAAAATCACATCGGGAGTTTCAAAAGAACTGAAACTTGCCAGATATGCGCATACCTTCTGGAGTGTGACACCGTGAGCGGATTCCGTCATGTTGTCATGCGATGAGAGTTGGATCCCGATTCCCACTGATGAGTTAGTTTACTCCTCGGGTAACCCTGACTAATTCTTCTTTCAGGTTTGGAGGAGAATTTGAGGTACAGTGGGAGGATTCCAGATTAGATAAATTGGTAACCATTCTGATCTAGGTTAGAGTGCACGCTGAGTGTTTCTTTTCTCTCTCTCTTTGGCAGCGACCATTGACCCGACCCTAAGACTTTGACTCAGTGACCAAGTTGACCGAACCTTCTTTAACACTGGCTTTTGGATTGTCAGAGTTGCAAACCTCATTGCCACTCCTACTTTTACCCTTTTCTCCAGGACACCCCGCATTACTGCGAACGTCCACTTCCATTGGACAAAACCATCGTATGGTTAGATACGAACTCGAAAGAATTTATTCGAGGATGGTTTCTGGTTCTGGAGAAAACGGATAGGATTATCCAGTTGTCTTTTCCTTTTACCCTCTCTCAGGTTACGAGTACTCCTTGGTTTAGGGGTAGTACACCTATTAAGCAAATTGGATTGTCTTCTTCCAAACCTTAGGCTGGTGCCGACCGGTAGGGAATGAAGAAAACCAATTAGCATAACGATGGTGTGCAGAAGGTATTAAGTTCAGAAAAAGCAAGGGATTAGTAAGAGGGCAAAGTAAATTGCAACAGATATTCACGACCAAACCAAATATTTCGTTACCACTCCCACATCACCTTTGTATTTCTCCAGGACACTCCGTATCACTACGAAGATCCACAGTTTATTTGGATAATCCATCGTATGGTTATATACGAACTCGAAAGGAACTTGTTCCAGTTCGGGGATGGATCCTGGTTTAGGAGAAATAGGAATAAGGTTTATTCGGTTGTCTTTTATCTTCACCCTCTCTCATTGCGAGTGTTCCTAGGATTGGGACAGTACACCCATTATGCTTATTGGATAGTCTTCTTCCAAACCATAGGCTGGTGCCGAACGGTAGGGAAGGAAGAAAACCATTTGGCCTAAAAGGGTGTGCAGAAG
This sequence comes from Agapanthus africanus, assembly GCA_030015575.1. Classification (NCBI taxonomy): domain Eukaryota; kingdom Viridiplantae; phylum Streptophyta; class Magnoliopsida; order Asparagales; family Amaryllidaceae; genus Agapanthus; species Agapanthus africanus. The sequence continues at coordinate 576,491,742 of CM057342.1, forward strand.
GTAAAGACTAAAGACATATGAAGGGATTTGGAGAGGTGGCAAAGAACTATACGGTTACAGTCGTGAATCTGGAAGAGGCATTACTAGGAATACCAAAATACCCCATCGGAACATTTCAATGTTTCAGTTTCACTGTGTAATGTTAAAGAAAAACTGATTTCCCGATTAGATACTTACTCCCGGGTATGTATTTACCAGGTACGATTCTCACATCTGTATGGTTTTACAGATGATGAGTGGGAGTAAGTTATTGGGAATTGGGTGATCATCCTCATTGTATCGGGATTCGTTGTAATCGGTGATATTTGAGGAAGTCACCTGGGTTGTTTGCCGGACGGCAGACATTTGGTTTTGAATATCCGCTGTTATGCACCAATTTCAAATCGATATATCTGTACGTCTATTTTCATAGAGTGAGATATATCTTTATGAAATTATGTCGATGACATTTACCTATATCAGTGGATGGTTAGGTAAGGAGCATTAAATAGCGGTGTAATTCTTCATAACCATAAGTACAGTTTTCAACCTACAACACACAGGGAATGAGTTGTTAGACTCAAGGGACTTATACAGAGTATTGTATGTTGTCCAGTGTCCATTAGGACATAGGGGTTGGTTCTCATACTATATTCGGTTTACTTATGACTTCTCTAGTATTTAGACAGGTGTTTTCGTAGAAACACAGGGTCCAAATTTTGAGAAGTTATAGGTATTTGAATAGAGTAGAGAACTAGGTATAGCAAGTATCAGGATTCTTCAAAGAGATCGAAGATGTAGATACTTGTGTATGGTATTCAGTTGATAGTAATGATAAAAAGATCTTGCTTCTCTTTCAGGTTACTCATAATTGGAAGTATTCCTAAGTTGAGTAACGCTGATCGGCCTCCTTCCATTTAGTTGACATGCGCTGGGGACAGCTGCATGATTTGAATCTGGTTCAATTAAATCAGTGCCTCTGTTTCTATATTGGATATAGAACAGTTCATATCTTAACGATGTTGAGGTACGGGGAGTTGTCCGGTTTATGATTAAAACCAGACACTGGACAACTCAAGGCACGTTTCTGTAATGGCTGTTTGTGGGTTGACCCAGGCTATGACGAGGGTTGACTTTCTACCATCTGGATGAGCAATAGCGATATTGTTCTAGACTCGCCACAGTTTTATTAAAAATGGATTTTTTCAGAAAACAGTAGTGGGAGTATGGTAGAACTGGAAGTGATTCCAGAACCACAAACGATTACTGAAGATTTGATAAGGAACCTAAAGATTCAATCTGGATTGACATTCCATTGACCACTCCGCAGATAAGGTGGGTAACTTCAGGCACCCGAGAGGTACTACGGTAGCCTCAAGGACGGTGACAGGGAAGTTCTTGTTTACCCACAATTACCATTGCTGTTGTTCCAGGCTGCGAGACCCGGCGGGAGGATGAGTATAACGTCATTCTAAACTAGTTTTAGAAGTGTACGTCTATATGACTCTGCCAGAGGGTTGTCGTAGTCAGTGGGAGCAGCGGAAGCATTGGTGGACAGGTAGCTTATGTCTATTTATAGACTAAAGCAGAAGTAGCGGAGATAGATCATCTATTTCTGACGTGACAGTCATGGGTTTGACTTCATCAGAATAGGGGATGGATCTGTTGAGAAGGTAGTAGGGTGTGATATCCTGGTATTTGGATGATATACACAGAGTAGGAAAAGAAACTCCTACACTACGATCGGTTATACTTCGGTCGTCACACAGTTGTTTCTCCACAAAGGAAATGGATTTTATATCAGACATACTGGTTACTAGATCTATGGTTTTAGATCTAGATTTGGGTGGTTTCCCAATCAGGGTACTTGACAGCATTCTAAGAGTATTTAGGATGGACGACTCCTGGCACGGTAGTGTACCTGCAGGTAATGGAGTCACCCTCTCCAAAGGTGTCTTACAGACTAAAGGGGAGAGGGACGGGCATGATTGGCAGATCACTTGCTCAGGCAATTGAGTCAATCGTGAGATGTCAAGTACCACACCAGATGTTGTTCTTGCACTAGAAGCAATAAGTTGACATTAATCCAATCCTGGAGAAACAGTCGGAAGCAGTTTTAGAACATAAGTGGATGTTCTAGGGATATGATAATGACAGCCTCATTCAGGAGACAGTTATCATTCCAGGCTTCCAAGGTGACATGGACGACAAGGAGGTTTTCAGAGTTATAGTTTTCCTTCTGATGAGGGGCAGTATTTTGGACAGGTGGTCCAAGGCAATACTGAGGGAGGCATGGCGCGCAGGATACTGATTAAGTTCAGTTGACGATACAGTCTGAGAAGTTTGGATTTGGAGTTCATTTATGAGCTATGTCCCATCAGACATCCAGACACATTCTAAGACAGGTATTGCTCATTTCGGGAGATGGGTTTCTCCGCGAACTTGAGATATAGAGAGACATAGAAAGAAACTACTAAGCGGATCCACTCACTGAGGCTATTCCTCGAACGCAATAGTTCCGCAAACGAGCTTTGTGAGACTGACTAGTAGAGGAGTTGGATGTTCGGTATCACACGGGCTGTGAGTATGCGACATCGCAATAATTAGCCTTGAGTGCAAGTGGGAGATTGTTGGAGATAGTGCCCTCAGAGTCAATTATTAGGTCACAGGTACGTGATTGTAATGATTGAGGGAGGACCTATCCCGGTAGGACAGTCTTACTCGAGATGATAGTATGCTATCTGATTTACCTTTATCATCGTGTACTGCTTTAGGTGACCTGACACGTCGCTATTACACGTTGATAGAGCCCCTAGGATTCTTGCTTGACCACCAGCAGTATGAGGACGATCATATAAGTGGGAGCTGGGGTCTATAAGCTTATCCTTAAAAGGTCCCTAGTCGTGGGAGTTTCGAGACTGGGCATCGATACTCCATTAGTAGACTAGTGTATACAGTCGAGACCCCGACGAGGGGCGGTGGCCGGTCTCACAAGCCACTGGTGTCAGTTGGATCACCTAAGATGTATACAGGTGCTCATTGGGTTATGAGTACACCGGACAGGACTCGCCGGGAACATGCTAGTTGGTCATATACCAGACGTCAGATGGCAGTTCCCTGGTGACATGTGTGCAGGTTAGTTCATCGACATGGGGATCGTCATTTGTCTCGTGTGAGTTCCCACTGTACTTTGATTACTACCCTACCACGGCTCAAAGGAGTCGTGCAAACAGGTTTTAGTTGGGTACAGTCCCGAGCCACATGGAGGCAGTGAGCGTATCTTCAGGGGTTCGTCTCTCCCGGTATTGGGGGTGAGGTCGTGCTGTGTCTAGGAGAGCCATTACACAAAGTCCTTGGCCAAGGCAAGGAGATTTACTGGTAGGTATTCCAGTAGTATCTCAGGGTGTTCTGGGCTACACTCCGACACGACTTGTACCGCTTTTGGGGGTCTGACTTTTACCAACCCCCTAGGCCCGCCATGCGATGCTCATAGACGAACGGACCGGACTGCACGGATATTGTCACTGACAGGCTCAGTAGGGTTGTCGGGCTAAGTTCGCTCACAGACGTCCCTTTTTAGTCAGTACCTGGTAGCCCGTTACGTATTGGATTATACCTCTGACGTGCTAGTGGTTAAATCCACAACCAAGGTGTTGACGAGTCTTTAGAGTCCCCCACATTCAGTTACTCAGCTTTCGGACGAAAGGTTGTAGAGGCCGTATGGAGATATGGAAGGATCCGATCAGGTACGTGCGGTATTGCACGGATCAGGATCGGACAGTCTGTACTATAGGCCGTATGGTTATATGGCAGGGTTCGATCAGATACGTGCTGTATTGCACGGATCAGGATCGAACAGATATTACTAGCCGGTTTTGGTATAAGCCGGATCCTAGTATAGTACAGTGTAGACTTTGTCTCATTGCATTTGTATTTCGGTCGAAATACAGATGCGGGTGTGTATGCACAGTATCGGGGTTTTCCTGTAATTTATTACGGGACCAGTTTTCTGGAGTTGCCAGTTTGCTTTTCGTTTCGGCCAATTTTCCTTTGTATCGTTCATTGGCCGATGTTTGGTGGAGGAGGGCTTATTTGCATTGTTGCAAATAGGCAATTGTGGAGGGGGTCTTTGCATATTTCCTTGTGTCATGATGGCTCACCATACCTTGACCTTGTTTGACTTCATCATGGCTTGACTTTTGTATGATGATGGAGGGACATGATGGTTGTTGATGATGGTTGCCTTTGTGTGTTGGATTTGTGGTGATCATTTGATTTTTCCTCATCATTTTTTTGCTTTCCAACCACCCCCCTTGTCTTGGTTCTTTCTCTCTCCAATCACACTTGCAAAAGGGGGGGCCGGCCACATTTGTTGTATGAGGGAAAAGCTTCTCTTTGAGTGGGGAGAAAAATGTTACTCCCATTCTTGATATATCACATTTTTCCTTACCTCTCTCCAAGTTCTCTTTTCCTCCACCAATGGTAACTCCACAACCCCAAAAATGAGACTTCTTCTACTACACATTCTACAGCGATTCTTGGGCACGTCGAGTAGCCGGCTTCGTGCCCGAGTTGCCTCGGCATTGAGGTGGGAGCCCGTAAACAAAGTAGGCGATGTGGTGCCCTTCCGGCAAGGTGGCGACGACGGGACATTCCGCAGGAGATCGGGACGATGATGAGAAGACCGGAGGACTTGGATCGTCGGTATATCTCTATTCCCATTCTTGTAGATAGCTTAGACTAGTTAATGGTTCGATCCGGTTAAAGTGCGCGGTGGTGCCGGTTTGCTAAGTCCGCAAAAATTTAAGTTATTCACCGCTTCCGCATTCCGGCGTCGGATTGACGGCCGGGGCGCCGCCGTGCACTTACACTCATAATTGGAAGCATTCCTAAGTTGAGTAACGCTGATCGGCCTCCTTCCATTTAGTTGACATGCACTGGAGATAGCTGCATGATTTGAATCTGGTTCAATTAAATCAGTGCCTCTGGTTCTATATTGGATATAGAACAGTTCATATCTTAACGTTGTTAAGGTACGGGGAGTTGTCCGGCTTATGATTAAAACCAGACTCTGGATAACTCAAGGCACGTTTCTGTAATGGCTGTTTATGGGTTGACCCAGGCTATGACGAGGGTTGATTTTCTACCATATGAAAGATCAATAGTGATATTGTTCTTGACTCGCCACAGTTTTAATAAAAATGTATTTTTTCAAAAACAGTAGTGGGAGTATGGTAGAACTGGAAGTGATTCCAGAACCGCAAGCGATTACTGAAGATTTGATAAGGAACCTAAAGATTCAATCTGATTTGACATTCCATTGGCCACTCCGCAGATAAGGTGGGTAACTTCAGGCACCCGAGAGGTACTACGGTAGCCTCAAGGACGGTGACAGGGAAGTTCTTGTTTACCCATAATTACCATCGCTGTTGTTCCAGGCTGCGAGACCCGGCGGGAGGATGAGTATAGCGTCGTTCTGAACTCGCTTTAGAAGTGTACGTCTATATGACTCTGCCAGAGGGTTGTCGTAGTCAGTGGGAGCAGCGGAAGCATTGGTGGACATCAGGCTTATGTCTATTCATAGACTAAAGCAGATAAAGCGGAGATAGATCATCTGTTTCTGATGTGACAGTCATAGGTTTGACGTAATCAGAATAGGGGATGCATCTGTTGAGAAGGTAGTAGGAAGTGATATTCCTATACTACGATCGGTTATACTTTGTTCGTCACACAGTGTTTTCTCCACATGGGACTTGGACATTATATCTAACATACTGGTTACTAAATCTATGGTTTTAAATCTAGATTTGGGTGTTTTCCCAATCAGGGTACTTTGACAGCATTGTAAGAGTATTTAGAATGGACGACTCCTGGCACGGTAGTGTACCTGCAGGTAATGGAGTCACCCTCTCTAAAGGTGTCTTATAGACTAAAGTAGAGAGGGATGCGCATGATTGGCAGATCACTTGCTTAGGCAATTGAGTCAATCATGAGATGTCAAGTACCACACCAGATGTTGTTCTTGCACTAGATGCAATAAGTTGACTTTGATCCAATCCTGGAGAAACAGTCGGAAGCAGTTTTAGAACATAAGTGGATGTTCTAGGGATATGGTAACGACAGCCTCATTCAGGAAACTGTTATCATTCCAGGCTTCCAAGGTGACATGGACGACAAAGAGGTTGTCAGAGTTATAGTTTTCCCTCTGACGAGGGGCAGTATTTTGGACAGGTGATCCAGGTAGATACTGAGGGAGGCATGGCGCAGGATACTGATTAAGTTCAGTTGACGATACAGTCTAAGAAGTTTGGATTTGGAGTTCATTTATGAGCTCGGTCCCATCAGACATCCAGACACTCTAAGACAGGTATTGCTCATTTCGGGAGATGGCTTTCTCCGCGAACTTGAGATATAGAGAGACATAGAAAGAAACATCAGAGCGGATCCACTCGCTGAGGCTATTCCTCGAACGCAAGAGTTTCGCAAACAGGCTTTGTGAGACTGACTAGTAGAGGAGTTGGGTGTTCGGTATCACACGGGCTGTGAGTATGCGACATCGCAATAATTAACCTTGAGTGCAAGTGGGAGATTGTTGGAGATAGTGCCCTCAGAGTCAATTATTGGATCACAGGCACGTGATTGCAATGATTGAGGGAGGACCTATCCCGGTAGAACAGTCTTACTCGAGATGATAGTTTGCTATCTGGTTTACCTTTATCATCGTGTACTGCTTTAGGTGACCTGATAGGTCGCTATTGCACGTTGATAGAGCCCCTAGGATTCTTGCTTGACTACCGGCAGTGTGAGGGCGATCATATACGTGGGAGCTGGTAGTCTACAAGCATATCCTTAAAAGGTCCCTAGTCGTGAGAGTTTCGAGACAGGGCATCGATTCTCCAGAGTAGACTAGTGTATACAGTCGAGACCCCGACGAGGGGCGGTGGCCGGTCTCACAAGCCACTGGTGTTAGTTGGTTCACCTAAGATGTATACAGGTGCTCATTGGGTTATGAGTACACCGGACAGGACTCGCCGGGAACATGCTAGTTGGTCTTATACCTGACGTCAGATAGCAGTTCCCAGGTGACATGTGTACAGGTTAGTTCATCGACCTGGGGATCGTCATTTGTCTCGTGTGAGTTCCCACTGTGCTTTGATTACTACCCTACCACGGCTCAAAGGAGTCGTGCAAACAGGTTTTAGTTGGGTACAGTCCCGAGCCACATGGAGGCAGTGAGCGGATCTTCTGGGGTTTCGTCTCTCCCGGTATTGGGGGTGAGGTCGCGCTGTGTCTAGGAGAGCCATTACACGAAGTCCTTGGCCAAGGCAGGAGATTTACTGGTAGGTATTCCAGTAGTATCTCAGGGTGTTCTGGGCTACACTCCGACACGACTTGTACCGCTTTTGGGGGTCTGACTTTTACCCACCCCCTAGGCCCGACATGCGATGCTCATAGACGAACGGACCGGACTGTACGGATATTGTCGCTGACAGGCTCAGTAGGGTGTCAGGATGAGTTCGCTCATCGACCTCCCTTTTAGTCAATAGCTGGTGGCCCGTTACGTATTGGCTTATACCTCTGACGGGCTAGTGGTTAAATCCACAGCCATAGTATTGACGAGTCTTTAGAGTCTACCACACTTTCAGTTACTCAAGCTTTCGGGCGAAACGCTGTAGAGGCCGTATGGAGATATGGCAGGGTCCGATCAGATACGTGCGGTATTGCACGGATCAGGATCGGACGGTTTGTACTAGTAGCCGTATAGGTATATGGCAGGGTTCGATCAGATACGTGCGGTATTGCACGGATCAGGATCGAACGGATATTACTAGCCGGCTTTGGTTTAAGCCGGTCCTAGTTTAGTACAGTGAAGATTTTGTCTCTTTGCATTTGTATCCGGACGGAATACAGATGCGGGTGTGTATGCACAGCATCGGGGTTTTCCTGTAATTTATTACGGGACCAGTTTTCTGGAGTTGCCAGTTTGCATTCCGTTCCGGCCGGTTTTCCTTTGTTCTTTCCCGGCCGGACTTTTCCGATGGAGGGGGTAATTTGCAGTTTTGCAAATTACATTTGTGGAGGGGTTTTCTTGCATAAAGATTGATTATGATAGCTTCATATCTTTCATCCATGCTCTTGCTTTAATGATGATTGAAAGGGTATGGTTTGGTTTTAATATAAGCATGGTGTATGTTTTCTTTATGGTCACCCCTTTCACTTTTACTACCATAACCTCCCTTCATGGTTTTGCAATTTTGATTCCTCCACCATTCTTGAAAAGGGGCCGGCCACATCTTGGAGGGAGAGAGAGAGGAGTTCATTTTTGGCATGAGGGATTAATTCACATATCATTTTCATGCTTGCAAAATTCTTCACTTCATTCCAAAGTCCATTCATGTTTCCTCCATCCAAAGGCAACCAACCCCAAAGAGACATACTCTACACTACATTGTACAGCAAATCTTGGACGCGTCGATTCGCCAGCTTCGCGCCCGAGTTGCCTCGGTATTGAGGTGGGAGCCCGTAAAAGGTACAGGCGATGTGGTGCCCTTTCCGACTAGGAGGAGACGGACGGAGATCCCGCTAGGAGATCGGAGTGGAGATGAAGACCGGAGGACTCGGATCAGTCGGTATATCTCTTCCCTATCTTGTTAGTAGCTTAGACTTGTTAATGGTTACGATCCGGAATTTAGTGCGCGGTGGTGCCGGTTTGCAAAGTCCGCAAAAATTAAAGTTTATCACCGCTTCCGCATTCCGGCGTCGGATTGACGGCCGGGGCGCCGCCGTGCACTTACACTACAGTGGTATCAGAGCCTAGCTAGAGCCTTAGGCGAAGCGTAGACGGAGTTTGAAGTCCGATCGAACCGAAACCCCATTTCCAAAATGCTCTCTGTACATTTTCTAAAATCGTTGTTTTTTCCAGATTAAAAATATGCAGAAAAAACATCAGGAATATCTAAGAGTTTCTGTGAAATTCGACAGCCCAATTCCACTAAGTTGCCGCGGTTCGGCGGCATGAGCATGCCTCATGCGGCGGTTCCGCGGCCGTACGGCCTCATTAAATAAATAATTCTACACAGTAATTCTTAGTTTCCGGTGGTGGTTTTCCTGGAAATTTTTAATATTTATTCAAGAGTTGAATTTTCTGGGGTGTTTTGGGAGTTCGCAGATTCGATCGGATTATCAGATTTTGTCGATGTGGTTTTCCGGATATTTAGAATATGTTAAAAGTTTCGACCGGATGTAAATACCCAATCTTTCCCCTGCTGGGAAATTTCCAATTGTTGGACTTTTCCGTAGTTTAATGACGTTCTAAGTAGTGCAAGTAACGCGATGGTCCCTCTAGAAGACAACAAACCTTAACTCGATTATGTGACCGTCTTGAACTGCCCTTTGAACCTTCGGGTTTGGGGCAGTACGGTGTGCCACTTGTGAGGCGTTGGCTTGACCCTTCTACGGCTGGACCGTTGGTACTGAGGCATGAAGTGAATGTCTTTGAACTTATTTCATGTGTTGATCGGTTTTGGGAAAACTTGGGTGTTCGAATGTTCGATCGGAAAGTTTAATATTTTCTATTTATCCGGAATGGGATACAATAATTGGAATTCACAAACAGTTATGAGATAACTGAATGAATGTTATAAATCTAGCGATTTAGTTTCACTTGATACTTAAAAGAGTTTTCGATAATGAGACTAAAATGCGGGGTTTATAACTGTTAGGCATGTGATGTCTAAGTATTTCATTTGATTAGGCATGCGATATCTAAAGAGGTTGCGGATTTCAACTGTTGAAGTTTTACACTTTCTTTTCTGTGACCGTAAGTGTAGTATGTTAATATCGCCGGTTTCGTTGATATACGTCAACGACAATTGGGGTATGCATACTTACTTACGTTAATGACATGTGATGTTATGTGTTGCTGGATATGTTATATTGGATCGTCGTGTTTGAATAGCCGGGTTTTTTTTATGTTAGATTAGTGTTTTTCTTTTTCATTCATGTAAAAACTTGTATGTAATATTCTTTTATTTGGGGCACTTCCAAGCAGCGGAAGATGTCACCTTTTGTATATTATTTACTTTTCCGCATTAGGATAGACCCAAGGAGGGGAGCACAAGTAACCGGGTTCTGGGGTCCAGTGGGAGACCAACTCGAGGAGTCGAGTCCGGGTCTCCTAACTCTAGAATTGGTAGGGTTGCTTGCCGCTCTCGTAGGGGTCTAGGGGTGTGGGATTGGCTATTCATCACGACCGTGGAATCCGTGTTTTATACTGGCTCGTATTGAAAACACGGACGTCCTAGTATATCCAATATTTCATATATGTTTCTTCTGCTGCGATATCTGTGATGTGATCATGTGTTGTTCTGTGATAGATACTTATATAGTATATATGATATATTATATAGACGTTACTTATGTTTTGCACCGGCACTAGCCCTGCCCTGCTCTGTCATTAGTTACCTAACCTAACGGTGCACGAGGGGACATCCAGGCGAATGCGGATGGCATAAGTGTACGTCGTATTTATCTGTGATGTTTAGGTGACTTAAATGATAGGACTTCATTAATGTGATTAATGAAAAATAAGAAACCTAAGATGTTGTAGAATCAAATTTTAAACAAAACAGGTAGCTACAGTTCTTACTTTGCATAGCGGTATATATGATATACCCTGCACCTTATTCGATGAGGAAAGGACCGAGATCCCTTCACCGGGAGTGGCTCCTTTAGCAATAACTGGCAGATGCTACACACTCGATTTGTCTTTTGATTGCTTCTATAGTTTCTGCTTTGCACAGTGATATATATGATATATCTCGCAACTCATTCGACGAGGAAAGGGCCGACGATCCCTTCACCGGGAGTGACCCCTTTAGCAAAACTGGAAAAGCCTCAAAATCACTCCATTTCAAAACTTCATTTTGATTCTACAACGATATCAAGTTTATTACGCTTATGGTTTTCAGAAAAACCTGTCGTAGCCCTCCGTCATTTCAGATAAAAACTATTTAGTATCCGTGCTGCGTTTGTTGGCCTTTGTCAAGGCGTAGTGTGCGGTAGCTGAATAGTGCTTATCTGCTTATGCATGTGATGCAGATTGTTTCAGGGTAGTCGTACGACCTTGTTGGCCTTTGTCAAGGGTCATGCGGGTGGGTTTGATTCAATCAAGAAATGACGGGTTGAACTTGACTAGCATGCTATGATTTGTTGGCCTTTGTCAAGGTCATAGGATGCTAGGGGCAAAATATTATCGGGAATTTCAAGTGTTGAAATTTGCAATGAGATTGCATACCTTCTATGAGATAGTTGGATCCCGATACCCACTGCGAGTAAGAGTTACTCCTGGGAGAGTTTTACACATTGCAATTAGCTGATCAAGTAGGTGTCTAGAAAGGTGTCAATGAGGTGATGCCTCTGGGAAAACGAGGTTTACATTAATTAGGTTCGTGCGAAAGCACGGGGGACCTCCCTCAAAGTACCGACACTGGCCTGGCTGAAAGATTGGCGATCTTGTAGTGTGTAATTAATCCCGGCAAGTCTTTCCTTTTAGGGTTTGAAGGAAGATTTGATAAAAAAACTGTGGGAGCCATCCTGATTAGATAAGATAATAACCAATCTGATCTTGCACGAGCATACGCTAACGTGTTTTCTTCTCTCTATCTCCAGGTAGCGACCATTTCATGCCCTAATCAAGATAATAATATGGATGTATTGACCGAACCCGCATGTTATACTGTGCTGGGGAACGTTGGTTCCGTTCTTTCTTATAAGAGTTATAGGACTGAACAGGATATAGGGGAATACCAGGATTCCCATGCCACCCGAATGAAGAAAGTACATGATGATGCATTTTCTTCGGGTGTGTTCGTTACTGAGAACTGTTTCTCCATTTGCTCCACGTCCTGGGTATTAGATACCGGGTCAGGATCCCATATATGTAATCAGTTACATGGGCTCAGGAAAGGTAGAGAACTTGGAGAAGGTGATAAAGACATTAAAGTTGGAAATGGTGCAATTGTCCAGGTAAGACTGTCGGAGGATATCACCTTGCATTACCAACTGGTAATACATTGGTTCTGAACGAATGCAATTACATGCCGAAGCTGATATGCAACATTATATCAGTTTCTTTATTGAGTAAAGAGGGATATAATTTTGTATTACAGGACAATGTTATGAACATTTTCCGTAACCAAAAGTTGGTTGGATCAGGCACGTTGTGCAATGGCATTTATGTTCTAAATCAATCAACAGTTCTGAGCATAACTAACACACACAAGAGGAAGAGTTCAGAAATGAACGAATCCTTCTTATGGAATTGTAGACCGGGTCACATCTATGCGACACGACTGGCTAAGTTGCATAAGGATGGATATTTGAAACCTTTCGAATTTTCATCTTATGACATTTTCCAGTCATGTCTCAAAGGCAAGATGACCAAAACTTCGTTTACGGGACATGGAGAAAGAGTTACAGAACTCTTGGGACTGATACATAGTGATGTATGTGGTTCTATGTCTACACATGCCAGGGACGGTTCTTCATACTTCATTACATTCACTGACGATCTCTCTAGGCTCGGGTATGTGTTCCTGATGAAACACAAATCAGAAGCTTTTGAGAAATTTAGGGAATATAAACAAGAAGTTGAGAACCAAACCGGAAAAAGTATTAAAATCCTTCGATCTGATCGAGGAGGAGAATACTTAAGCAATGAATTCTTGGACTTCCTAAAAGAGAATGGGATTCTCTCTCAGCTGACACCTCCATATACACCAAAGCACAACGGTGTATCAGAACGGAGGAACCGCACCCTATTAGATATGGTGCGCTCTATGATGAGCACAGCTGAGTTACCTATTTCCTTCTAGGTTATGCGCTGGAGACAGCAGCATACCTATTGAATCAAGTTCCATCTAAATCTGTACCTACCACACCATATGAGATATGGAGTAGGAAGAGGCCATATCTTAAACGAGTTAAGATATGGGGTTGTCCAGCCTATGTCAAAAGACAAAATCCGGACAAGCTCGAGGCACGGTCAGTTCTCTGCATGTTTGTGGGATATCCAAAGAATTCACATGGATATCTTTTCTACTATACAGAGGAACAAAAAGTGTTTGTTTCTCGACATGCCACCTTTTTGGAAAAGGAATTTCTTGCAAAAGAAATTAGTGGCGATAAGGTAGAACTGGAAGAAATTCCGGCTACACAAACTCAAACTGAAGATTTAGTGGAACCAGAGGATTTAGTGGCTCCCAACGAACCTCAGCCACTCCACCGATCTAGTAGGGTTCCTCGCCAACCTGAGAGATACTACGGTTTTCTCATGGATGGTGGGAGCGAGGATTGCATCATGGAGGATGATGACCCAACTAGTTTCGACCAGGCCATCACGTGTAGGGACTCAGTGAAATGGCTGGATGCTATGCGGTCCGAGATGGAATCCATGTACACCAACAAAGTTTGGACTTTGGACATTGCTCCTGAAGGGGTAAAACCCATTGGGAGCAAGTGGATCTTCAAGAAGAAACTTGGTGTAGATGGGAAAGTGGAGACATTCAAAGCTAGACTTGTAGCAAAGGGTTTTCGTCAAAGACCAGGTGTGGACTATGACGAGACCTTTTCTCCAGTGGCTATAAATAAATCCATCCGGATCATGCTTGCCATCGCTGCATATCATGATTACGAAATCTGGCAAATGGATGTTAAGACCGCCTTTCTAAATGGTGATTTAGAAGAGTGCGTGTACATGACTCAGCCAGAGGGCTTCGTAGACAGTGGGAGCAGCGGAAAGGTGTGCAAGCTGCTTAAATCCATTTATGGATTAAAGCAAGCATCGCGGAGTTGGAACATCTGCTTTGACGTCGTTATCAAAGAGTTTGATTTCGTCAAAAATCCAGATGAACCTTGTATTTACAAGAAGGTGGCAGAGAGTAATGTTGTCTTCCTCGTATTGTACGTGGACGATATACTCTTGGTAGGAAATGATATTCCTATGCTGCAATCGGTCAAGCTCTTCTTATCATAAAGATTCTCAATGAAAGATCTTGGTGATGCCTCCTGCATATTGGGAATCAGGATCTATAGAGATAGATCCAAACGGATATTGGGATTGTCCCAATCCAGGTACATTGACACCATACTAAAGAGGTTTAGTATGGAAGAATCCAAGCGTGGGAACTTACCCACGATCTCTGGAGTCACTCTCTCCAAAGAGATGTCTCCCAAGACTGATTTGGAGAGAGCTCGCATGCAAGGGATACCCTATGCTTCGGCAGTAGGCTCTATCATGTACGCGATGGTATGTACCAGACCCGATGTTGCATACTCACTAAGTGTAGTGAGCAGGTATCAAGCTGATCCTGGAGAGAGTCACTGGACAGCTGTGAAGAGCATCCTCAAGTACTTATGAAGGACTAAAGAGATGCTCTTGGTGTATGGTAACGGAGAACTCCAAGTGGAGTCCTTTACCGATTCGAGCTTCCAGAGTGATAAGGACGACTCTAAGTCGCAGTCGGGATTTGTCTTTACCCTTTACGGAGGGGCGGTTAGCTGGAAGAGGTCCAAGCAGGAAACCGTGGCAGACTCGACGATGGAGGCTGAATACATCGCTGCCAAAGAGGCCGTCTGGATCAAGAAGTTCATTAATGAACTTGGAGTGGTTCCATCCATTGAGCATCCAATACCTTTGTATTGTGATAAGAATGGAGCGGTGGCTTTCGCCAAGGAACCCAGGTCCCATCAGCGGTCCAGGCATATTCTGAGGTGGTATCACTTGATCCGGAAGATAGTTGATCGCCGGGAGATCGAGGTCAGGAGAGTTGACACGAAGAACAACACGGCGGATCCACTCACGAAGGACATTCCCCAGATACTGTTTGAGAGACTCTTCGGGATGCTCGGTATGCGATACTTCAGCAGCTGGCTCTAGTGCAAGAGGGAGATTGTTAGTTGTATGTATGCCCTAGAGGCCAGTATTGTACAGATGATGTATATTATATTGGATGCTTGGACATATATAGAGATGACTTTCTTGCTCGATATGATAGTATGCTATCTGGTTGCACTTTATCTTAACATGTATACTAGTCTCTTTATACTGTCTTATAGTTACATGTCGGTAAAGCCCTTAGGATATGTACTTGACTACCTGGACTATGATGCAGATCATACTAGTGGGGACATGGTAGTCCATAGGTACATCCTTCAAGGTCCCTAGTCGTAGGTGTATCGAGACGGGGCATCGATATACCAGTGTAGACTAGCGTATACGCTTCTCAACCCATGAGATGGGCGATGGATGATCCCATATCCATTAGTGTTTGACATCAGAGATGGTATACGGGTGCTCAGTAGAGACTGAGTACACTGGACGGACTCGCCGAGAACTCCCAGATGGTATTATACCTCACGTCAGATGGCAGTTCTCAGGTGACACTTGTGCAGGTTAGTCTGTAGACCCGAGATCGTCATAGAGTCTTGTGTGATTCCCACTGTGCTTTGATCTCCACCATACCACGTCCATGAGGGCATGCAAAACGGTGGTCTTTGGGTACAGTCCCGAGTCACATGGAGGCAATGAGCGATAGGAGGGGTTTCATCTCTCCCGGTATTGGGGGTTGATATTGCGCTGTGCTCGATTGGCCGTAACAGGGAAGTCCCTGGCCAGGGCTGATCAGAGATTTGCTGGTAAGTGTTACCAGTAGTTTCTCGACCCGTTATGAGCCTCACATCGGCACGAATTATCGGTTATTGGGGTCTGACGTTTACCACCCCTAGACTTGATATGCGACATATCAGACGAACAGACCGGACTGTACGGTAAGTGTTTCTGGTTGGATTCACAGGAGTGTGAGCGGGCTAGCTCGTTGATCTTCTGATCGCTCAATACCTGGATGGCCGTTACGTTTAGCAGACCGCTTGCGGCTTGTCGGTGCTTGATATGATCATCATCTGCTACCGGCGTATTGACGAGTCTTTAGAGTCCTACACAGAGGTTTCCTGGCTCAAGCGAAACGAAATAGGAGCGCATATGAGATATGTGCGGGACCGAGAATAATGCGTGTATGTGATACCGTATTTCATTCTCGCGATGAATGTTTCGATTGGTTGTATGCGATATAACCTAGTTGTCGAATCATTGATTCGATAAATCGATACATTGTATACTAGTCGGTTATGTGCGACATGACCGGATCATTGAATCAGATGTTGATTTAATGATTTAATGTATAATTATATATTTGATATATTAATTTGCATTAACTAGTATTGGTTCATTTTAAAAGGATTTTCTCACTTAAAGTGCACATTGTATATGTGATATGCTTTTGTGTGCACTTGATTGTATCATGTTTGATGATACATATTTACTTGGGTTTGTGCAAAGAATTAAACCATGGTTATGATAATGGTTAGGGTTTTGAGTTATTCATCTATTTATTTATCCATTCTTTATTTATTTAAATGGATAAAAGAAAAGAAAATGGTTTCTTTTTATCATGAAGCTTGTTGAAGCTTCATGAAGCTTTGACTAAAGAGACCATTTTGTCTTCATGCTTAACCCTAACCATTCCCACTTACCATGGTCTATTCTCTACACTTAACCTTAGTTAGGATATGATAAGTATTGATTTCTTTTCTATTATTGAAATAACTTATCATATTCTTTCTTCTTCTTGATCATCTTCTTCTTCAAGAAAAGCTTAAGCCCATCAATGGCAACTTGAGCAAAAGTGAGTGAAATCCTATTCTAAAGTGAACCCACCTCCTATTTCTTCACCCTCTACCTCTTGCCAAGTTGTTTTGGGTGTTTTCTTCACAAGTTTCACAACTTGGTGAAGTTGGAGCTTGAACTTGTGCAATCTCGACGTAGATCATCTTCGGCACGAAGTCGACGACCTATTCCGCTCATTTCTCCGATGAAGCCGACGCTATAGTCCGAGATTCGAGATGTACAGCGAGGGGACGACTACGTGGAGCTAAGGAAGTGGATAACCGGATCTACAAAGGTTGTAGCTTCTTATCTTTAGTTAAGTTGTTAACTAGATTCGTATTTCTCTTAGAATTCTAGCCGACGATCTGTATTAGGGTTTCTCGGCACCCATAAATTTTTAAATTGGCATGGTTGATGCCTTGTGAGACCTCTATAGTGTGCCTAGGAACCCTACAGATCTAATACAACTGCGGCGGAACCGCGGCTAGAAGAGGAATTTCGCCGCGGATCCGCGGCCTGTATAAAGGATCACTGTACCATTTTCTCACAGATGTCTTAGAACTCCCTGCTTGTCTTTCTGCAACACTTTAAAAAAAATTCGAGCTAAAAATAATTCGACAGAAAACTGGAGTTGGAAACGGGCATTTTACAAAATCCGCTCGATCGAACTTTTAAACACTTTAGAGCAAGCTAGACAAGGTTAATGGCATGGCTCAGATACCATTGTAAGTGCACGGCGGAGCCCCGGCCGTCAATCCGACGCCGGAAATGCGGAAACGAAAAACTTTACTAAGACTGTAAAATGGCACCACCGCGCACTTTTATCCCGGATCGGGCCATTAACCAAGCTCTAGCAAACTAAAAGATGGGGTAGATAGATATACTGAGCGATCCATGTCCTTCGGTCTTCTCGTCGTCGTCCCGTTCGGCCGCGGAATCTCCGTTCGTCACCTCCTCGTCGGAAAGGGCACCACTTAGCCGATTTCTTTTACGGGCTCCTACCTCTTGATCGAGGCAACTCAGACGCGAAGTTGGCAAGCCGACGCGTCCAAGGGTAATGTAGAAGTAGTGTAGAATCTGTCTCTTTGGGTAGTGAAGTTGCCATGGTGATGTGGAGGTGAAGAAATCAACTATGGAAATGTGCTTAGGAATTTGGTGGCAAGAAAAATGAGATGAACCATTTTCCCTCATATGAAAATGAACTCCCTCTCCTCTCCTACAAAGTGGCCGGCCCTTTTTCTCAAAATGGTGATGGGAAGAGAATGGAATAATGCAAGAAAGAATAAGCATGATAAAAGAGAAGAAAAAAAAAGGTCACACTCACTTCTAATCTCATCATATCACAAACCATCACATTTAATGCAAAGGAAGAGACCAAAATGGAATCTCATCATGAAGGAACTATCATGAAGCTCTCATATGCAAGAAACCCACTCCTCAATAAGTAATTTGCACAATTGCAAATTACCTCCTCCATCGGAAAAGTCCGGCCGGGAAGGAACAAATGAAAACTAGCCGGAACGGAATGCAAACTGGCAACTTCAGAAAACAGATCCCGTAATAAATTACAGGAAAACCCCGCGACTGCATATACATGCCCGCATTTGTATTCCCACTGAACAAAAATGCAAAGAAACGAAATCTACACTGTCTAATACTAGGATCTGGCTTAAACCAAAGCCCGCTAGTAAAATCCGTCCGATCACGATCCGTGCAATATCGCACGTATCTGATCGAACCCTGCCATATCTCCAAAAGGCCTCTACAACGTTTCGCCCGAAACTTGAGTAACTGTCTGTGTGGGGGACTCTAAAGACTCGTCAATACTATGGCTATGGATTTAACCACAAACACGTCAGAGGTATTAGCCATACGTGATGGGCCACCAGCTATTGACCAAAAGGGACGTCTGTGAGCGAACTCATACTGACACCCTACTGAGCCTGTCAGTGACAATATCCGTACAGTCCGGTCCATTCGTCTATGAGCATCGCATGGCGGGCCTAGGGGGTCGGTAAAGGTCAGACCCCCAAAAGCGGTACAAGTCGTGTCGGAGTGAAACCCAGAACACCATGAGATACTACTGGAATACCTACTAGTAAATCTCCTGTCTCGGCCGAGGGCTTTGTGTAATGGCTCTCCTAGACACAGCGTGACCTCACCCCCAATACCGGGAGAGACGAACCCCTGCAGATCCGCTCACTGCCTCCATATGGCTCGGGACTGTACCCAACTAAAACCTGTTTGCATGTCTCCTTTAAGCGTGGTAGGGTAGTAATCAAATTACAGTGGGAACTCACACGAGACAAATGACGATCTCAGGTCGATGAACTAACCTATACACATGTCACCTGGGAACTGCTATCTGACGTCTGGTATAAGACCAACTAGCAGGTTCCCGGCGAGTCATGTCCGGTGTACTCATAACCCAATGAGCACCTGTATACATCTTAGGTGAACCAACTGACACCAATGGCTTATGAGACCAGCCACCGCCCTACGTCGGGGTCTCGACTGTATACACTAGTCTACTCTGGAGAATCGATGCCCTGTCTCGAAACTCCCATGACTAGGGACCTTTTAAGGATTTGCTTATAGACTCCAGCTCCCATGTATATGATCGCCCTCATACTGTTGGTAATAAAGCAAGAATCCTAGGGGCTCTATCAACGTGCAGTAGTGACCTGTAAGGTCAACTAAAGCAGTACACGATGATAAAGATAAACCAGATAGCATACTATCATCTCGAGTAAGACTGTCCTACCGGTATAGGTCCTCCCTCAATCATTGCATTCACATGCCTGTGATCCAATAATTGACTCTGAGGGCACTATATCCAACAGATCTTGGGTCGACAGACTAACCTGTACCAGTGTCACCAGAGAACTGCCATCTGACGATAAGTACAATACTAACTAGGAGTTCTCGGCGAGTCCGTTCAGTGTACCCAATCTCCACTGAGCACCCGTATACCATCTCTGATGTCAAACACAAATGGATATGGGATCGTTCTTCGCCCATCATATGGGTCGAGAAGCGTATACGGTAGTCTACTCTGGAATATCGATACCCCGTCTCGATACTCCCACGACTAGGAACATTTGAAGGATGTACTTACCGACTACCTCTGCCCCACTAGTATGATCTGCATCATAATCCTGGTAGTCAAGTACTCATCCTAAGGGCTTTATCAACATGTAATAGAGAGACAATAAGTGTACATGTTAAAATAAAGAGCAACCAGATAGCATACTATCATGTCGAGCAAGAAAGTCCTCCATATATATGTCCAAGCATCCACTACAATATACATCACATGTACAGTAATGACCTCTAGGGCATACATATAACTAATAGATATGCGTAGGTTGAGACGCATTTGCGTGCATGCTTACGATAGCCTTATTAGATGTTACTTACTACTCACGAGTTGGCAACTCACTCCCGTTGTGCCACAGTATCTTGCAGGTCCGACCCGTCAGCACAATAGCGGTGGGCGCACTTTCTTATTTTGTTCCTTTTGCTTGGACTTGCGTTATTGCTCGTAGGTAGGTTGCGAGGATATGTTATTCCATCATGTATATTATTTTGTATCTAGTATACTCCATCTACCCTTGTATATTTTACTAGACGGTGAGACTCGTGAAACTTGTATTTGTGTTGTTTGGTGTCGATGCTCATTTGAGCCGACGCAGTGTTTCTCATTTCTTGCTTTCAAATGCTTATTTTGCACTTTTGATATACATATTGCATGTGGTTGTAATTCCGTCATTGGAGAAGAGCTAGCTCCCGCTTGGGGATGCCTTTATTCATTATATATATGTATTTTCATGTGTTGTACCCGTTTGGTGGCCAGTATTTACAAAGGAGACTCTGCCGAAATTTTCGGGAAAATATGATGTTGCTTTTAAATGTTTAATGCCACTTATTTGTTAAAACCACTTTCTTTAAAACAAGTTTTCCTTCACTCCAATTGTTAAACGGTTTAGTTTTCTGGGCTTTGGCTTACATAGATTACGTTATGCCTTTAGACGTTTCGTAATTTAAGTGTCAGTCACGTTCCGTACGTTCGGGTCTTGACAAAGATGGTATTAGAGTGATAGGTTTTACCTTTCTAAGTGTAGGATGACCCTTGGTAGATGGAGTAGGTGACTTAAGCAGAGTGGCGTAGCGTGTGTATGTTCCGTGACATACTTACGATACGGTACTCCGCCTAAGTGACCCTAGGATATATAATTGCTTGTATTTCATTCATTGATTCTAGAAGTCCTTTGATTTGATTACAAAGTTCCTATCAATCCTGTTTCTTGTTCCAGACACTTTGCTGCCGGAGACTACGGGGGCCAGAGGGCTACAGCCGGGGATGAGATGAGAGCAGTCTCGTTTGAGACGATGACCGATCAGGGCGGTACGCTGACCCCTCAGGGATAGAGAGATCAGCCTTCTCCAGGATGGATAGCTAGGCTATAGTCGAGTATTCAGGACTTGTGACAGATGGTTGGATTGTTAGTTGAGGTTGGCCGAGCCCTGAGGGCTGATGATATCCCTACTACTGCGGGGACTGTGATTGTACCTGCTTCTCAGGCAGCTGTTTCTATTGTTACCGAGATTATTTACATATTCTTATAGGAGTTTTTGAGGCTAAAGCCTCTAGTTTTACAGGCACAGATGCAGAGAAGGATCCGTAGACAATCCTCGACAGGATGGCTCGGATTTGTCATTCACAGTGATGTTCTGACGAGATATGGATTGTGCTTGCGAGTTTTCGACTATATAGGTCTTGCTCAGACGTGGTGCAAGTCAATTGTGAGAGGCCGAGCTACAAACCTACTTCCTATGACTTGGGAGGAGTTCACAGCTGTATTCTTGCCCGTTTCCTTCCGGAGAGCGTTCGAGATGCCCGAGCTCGTAGTTTTGAGTCTTTGCGCAAGACTCCAGGGATGACAGTGTCCGAGTATGACATTTAGTTTACTCAGCGGTCCAATATGCCCCTTACCTGGCGGACACTGAAGAGAAACGGATAAAGAGGTTTGTGTGGAGATTGGACATGCAGTTATTTCTTGTCATCGGCACCCAGCATTTTGACACTTATGCAGCCTTGATGGATGCAGCCTTACTGTTAGAGGAGCACATTTCTGAAATTTCGGTCGTTTCTGGATCGAAGCGGACTTGTACCGGTATGCCAGCTCAGAGGCGATTAGATAGGCACAGTTGTAACAAGTATTCTTTCGGTGTTTTCTTCCGATGCGTATTTCTTTTTGGTGTATTTTGAAATGGTATCCCCATATTTTGTATCAAAGTCTAGCCGATAGTAGTCCTTGCTAAATCAGTCACTTGTTGTGATTTCATCCATAGGCTAGTCTTTTGTAGCTCTATGTGTTTTCAATTCGTGTTTGTTTTATTCGTATCGGAGATAGGGATTCTTCTGTCAATCTGATTGTTCTTGATATGTTTGACTTTGAAGTTCTTCTTGGCATGGATTGGTTAGCCATGTGTTATGCGTCCGTGGACTGCCGTGAGGAGGCAGTCAGATTTAGTTTTCTGGATGAGCCAGTTCTTGTTTTCAGGGAGACCTTTGCGCCACCCTTCACGATTTGATTTCTTCTCTTCACACTAGTCAGCTCTTGAGGAAAAGAATGTCAGGAATTCTTTGCGTATGTTTGTGAGGTTAGAGCCACAGAGGTCCCGTTGGAACAGGTCCCGGTTGTGAGGGAATTTCATGATGTCTTTCCTGACAAATTGCTTGGTTTGTCGCCAAAGCACGATATTGAGTTTTGCTTTGACTTGATTCTTGGCACGGAACCTTTTTCTATACCGCCATATCGGATGGACCCGGCGGAGCTTAAAGAACTGAAGGATCAGTTGCAAGATTTATTGGACAAAGGGCTTGTTCGTCCGAGTGCGTCACCTTGGGGAGCTCTTGTCCTGTTCGTCAAGAAGAAAGACGGCTGTTTGTGTTGGTGCATCGATTATCGTCAGTTGAATCGGGTTACTGTGCGGAGCAAATATCTCTTACCTCGCATCGACGATTTATTTTAATTACTCCATAGTGCGGGACATTTCTCAAAGATTGACTTGCGATCAGGTTACCATCAGTTGCGGGTTTGAGAAGATGATATTACGAAGACTGCTTTTCGCACGCGTTGTGGGCATTATGAGTTCTTGGTGATGTCGTTCGAGCACACCAATGCCCCAGCAGCGTTTATGGACTTGATGAACCGTATATTCAGGCCATTTCTTGATCAGTTAATATCATGTTCGTTGATGAACATTTTGAACACTTTTGGAGCCGAGGGGAGCCTGGGTAGCATTTGAGGATTTTGTTGCAGACTTTGAGGGAGCACCAGCTATTTGCTAATTTATCTAAGTGTGTTTTCTGGTTGGATGGTGTTGACTCCTTGGGTCACATAATTACGAGAGATAGTATATGTATGGAATCGAATGAGATCGGGGCCGTTCAGCATTGGCCCATAACTGTATCAGTGACAGAGGTTCGCAGGATTTTGGGTTGGATGGATACTATTGATATTTCGTACAGGATTTTTCGCAGATAGCTGCAACGTTTACCGGATTGACCCGGAAAGGAGTTTCTTTTCGTTGAACCGTGGTATCCAAGCAGAGATTTCAGCAATTGAATACTCGTTTGATTACGGCGCCAGTATTATCTTTGCCTTTAGGATCAGGCGGTTTTGTTGTTTATTGTGATGCTTCTCGGCAGTTGAAGAATCACGAGCAGAATTATCCCACTCATGAATTAGAGATGGCTGCGGTGAGATTTGGAGACAATACTAATACGAAGAGTCGTGCTAGATATTTACGGACCTCAAGAAGCTTAAAGTATATCTTTCAGCAGCGAGAACTAAATTTAAGACAACACAGATGGATGGAGCTAATGAAAGACTATGACTGCGAGATTCTTTATCGTCCGGGCAAGGAGAATGTTGTGGCAGATGCCTTGAGTCGGAAGCCCGGAGGTAGCTTTTCTTGTTTGAGCACAGTTCAGAGACAGTCGACGGCAGATTAGCAGATTCTTTGTGACAGCCGAGTACAGTTCAAGTTTACGTCGACCGGGGGACAACTTGTCCATGTCAGTGAACATCCACAAGTATTTGATCATATCCGTGAAGAATAGTCCGACGACGTTCGTTTATCAGAAATCATGGAGCAGGTTCGACAGGGCAGAGATTCAGAGTTCGTGGTCAATGATTAGGGAGTACTACGATTTGGGACTCGACTGTGTGCGCCAGATTCTGGGGGACTGAGACGCGAGATCTTAGAGGAGGCGCATCAGTCAGCATATAGTGTTCATCCGGGTTCCACCAAGATGTATTGTGATTTGAGAGAAGTCTACTAGTGTGAAGGGATAAAGAGAGATGTCCCAGAATTTGTTTTTGGATGCTGACGTGTCAGCAAGTCAAGCCTGAGCATCAGAGGCCAGCAGGAGAATTACAACCTTTGCCCATTCTGGAGTAGAAATGGTGTAAGGTTCCCTGGCACGACAACAAGGTTTCGGGACGCATCTTCCATGACGTTTTCAAAAATTTGTCATGCTAAACAACCCTAATCATAGAATCTTTAACTAAAGATTTAGACAATACCAAATGTAAACTACTTTATATATAGAGAACAAGAATACAACCTTTGTAGACGGTCCTTCTCTTCACTTGCTCCGTACAGTAGTCCCGCGACTCCACTAGGCTTCTCTTGAGACTTTGAACGAGCTTCTTCCAATGACCTTTGTGCTAAAGATGATCCACGCGAAGTCCCTCCAAATCAAGCTATCTTTACATTAAACTCTTTAGCATATGAAACATGCTACACTTGATCGCTAGTTAAGTGTAGGATGATGAAGTAGGGGATGTTAAGAGCTCACTAATTTGTGTTCAAGCTTCATGATTCACATCACATGTGAGGGTTGAAGCTTGAGCCATGACAAGAGGAGGAAGAAGAAGCTAGAGAGCAACCATGGGAGCAACTCAAGAAAATTGGCTAAGTGTTGAGAATTAGTTAGAATGAATGGCAACTCTTAACCCCTCACTCATTCAAGCATGGAATTATGCAATATAAAATCGCAACCATGCTTGAATAATGAGTCAAGATGAATAAACTAAAGTTAATCCCATGCTTGCAACCATGCATTCACTTTCCACCTCATTTCTATTTTCACAAAATATAAATTTAAATGCCATGCTTCATTATTATTTATATATATATATCATATATATTAATATATACATAATGAAGAATAATCAGTAAGCTGATGATATTAGTTAAGATATAATTATATCACATATAATATATATCATATTATTAAATCAACACTTGATCTAATAATCCGGTTATATCATATATGACCGACTAATATCATTTATCTGTATATCACATTTTTGAATCAACACTTGATTCGACAATCTAGTTATATCACATATAACCGAACCGATAATAGATGACTGCCAGATTACAATACGGTATCACATACTCGTATTTAATCAGACCCACACACATATCACATATGTGTGCTACTTCGTTTCGCTTGAACCAGTGAACTTCTGTGTGTGACTATAAAGACTCATCAATACGTCAGTAGTAGATGATGATCACATCAGTCAACTACAAGCCGTCAGCGGTACTACTTGGACGTAACGGTTACCTGGGTATTGAGCGATATGAGGATCAACAAGCAAGCTTGTCCATAGTCTCCGTGAAGCTTATCAGTAACAGTACCGTACAGTCCGGTCTCTTCGTCTGATATGTCGCATATCATGTCTAGGGGTGGAAATCATCAGACCCCAGTAATGTGATAAGTCATGCCGATGTCTGGCCTATGACGGTTCGAGAAACTACTGATAACACTTATCAGTAAATCTCGGCAGCAGCCCTAGCAAGGGACATCCGGTTATAGCCAATCGATCATAGCGCAATATCAACCCCCAATACCGGGAGAGACGAAACCCCTCTTATCGCTCATTTCCTCCATGCAACTTGGGACTGTATCCAAAATCCACCTGTTTGCACGTCTTCTTTGAGCGTGGTAGGGAGGAAATCAAAGCACAGTTGTAACGTTTTGAAAATCGTTTCGGTGAAATTTCGAAAAAACGGTAAAATAAGGGGGTTTTCTGTAAAAAGTCAAAATACAAATATCTTTATTATAAAATTAGACATACATATTCTAGCTATGAATTTGCTAGTATTTGGTGTTTATTGAGCCACTGGTGAAATTTCAAATTTTCTGAACAATTTTCCGAAATTAATTATTTTAATATTATTTTAAGCCGTCACTAATACATTTAATGGGGGAAATTACAAATTGGAATGAGTTGAAACAAATTTTGTGCATCATAAAATATTAAATAAAATTTTATCATGTGCTTTTTGAAATGAAATAGTTTGCCAAAACGGTTTAGAAAATATCGAAGAAAAAAGCTTTTTTTCGATGAAATTAGTGTTAATGGAATTGGGGTATAACATTTATCCTGTCCCAACCCACTCACCCAAACACACACACACACACACAAGGACATGGCTGCCCCTCACCCACACACTTCACACTTCATGAGAAAAGAAATGAGAAAAGAAAAAGGAAAGAGTAAGGAATGAAGTCAAAAAGAGGTATGACTTTGACCTTGGGTTGACTAGATGAATTTTTCCCCATCCCACTCTCTCTCCTCTCATTCTACCCCCATTGTGGCCGAGCTCCCTTCCCTCCCACAACAGCAGCAGCCCCTTCATTTCCCCTTCTCATTTCTCATCAAAAAATGCACCAAAATTGCTTCAAATCCACAAAAAAATCAAAGCTAAATCCAAATCCAACACTTACCCATTATTCTTTAGCCCATCTAGTATGGATCTTAGGGCATAGAAGCTAATTTGGGAGGCTAAGTTTCATGTAGATCTACAAGTTTTGTGAGGTATAAATCTTTGTCCCATGGTTTGATTATTGATTAGTTACTTAATTGTTGCTATCATACTTCAAGTGAATTTAATTAGGTGTTTAATTATGTTTCTTGCTTATTTAGAAAATTCAAGAAAGGGTTTTGAATTGCAATTAGGGTTCTTATCATGTAATCATGGTTAAAATGAGTAGATTAACATTTAATTGCTTGCTAAAACTAATCTAGTTGCTAGTTTGCGTTTTTGTTGATTTAAATTTGTAATAAGTGTATAAATTGCAAACTAGGTTTTAAGAATATATATATTTTGGTGAGATAAAATTTTAATTATGGTTTCATGGCATTATTAACATTATAAATTTTGGTTTAATACTTTTGTATATGCAAAACCAAGCTTAATTGTAAAATTGTGAATTTTGCTTTAAAAAGTGTTAAAATCGATATTTGATGCAAACTTGAATTTTGAGTTAATGATAATTAGTGAGAATAAAAATATGGAGGTGATTTGTATGACCTAATTATGATATTAAGTGAGCATTTTGGCCATTAGAATCACTAAAATATTTAGTTTGGGTAAAACATCAAGTTTTCAGCCGAAATGGGAATTTGTGCTAACTAGGTTTTTGGAAAATAAAATGATTTGTTTAATTTTTATGGTTTTGATGAATTAAACCCTATTTCTTATATAATTAGTGGGTTTTGAAATCACGATTGGTGTGTTTGGGTTTTCTCGATAGTTTGACGTTTGTACATCGCCATCGAGGGTTGGTTTGGATATTCTTGCATGCGTAGACGATAGGTTTTGACCTATGCATGATACGCGTGCCGAATTGGTTTTCGTATACCGTTTCGACTTCGGATTTGGTTTTTAATGCGATACGGTGCATTATGATATGTAGGTACCCCATGTGGATTTCGAGACGACAAGCAAGCGCGTGGCGACGTCGGCACCGGCGAGCGAGGACCAGGTGAGTAGATTTATATCTACGGGGAGAAGTCGGGTGGATGGCGTATAGCACCCCCGCAGTCCGTAGTGTAGCTCATATATAGGTGTTTTATGATACGAGAATGTTTATTCATATTATGTTTATGTGTTCATGGGTTAGTTGCGAAACCCTAGAGTAGTTGTTATACCCACATACGCACACACAGACTTGCATACTTTACTTTCTTGTGCGCAGATTAGGATGTGTATATATGTATATATGCGTGGGTATGGGACTATGCATATGTACATTCATATACACATGCATGGATAATGAGGATAGTACTTGGGATTTAAGATGAGTCGATGAGATTTGATTTGAGGCCGTGAGATCGGTGATATAGCAG
The DNA here is from genome assembly GCA_030015575.1 of Agapanthus africanus. Lineage (NCBI taxonomy): Eukaryota > Viridiplantae > Streptophyta > Magnoliopsida > Asparagales > Amaryllidaceae > Agapanthus > Agapanthus africanus. The sequence goes on from CM057342.1 coordinate 576,519,666, forward strand.
AGTTCGTATTTGAGATACGACATGACGTTGTAGTGGGTCCTTGACATAGTGTTTCACACACATGCATGCATACTTAGGCGGTATCAGTATTGTACTAGACATAGATCAGTACCCCAATCATGATATTTGATAAAGAGGATACCAGATGAATGTGATATTGACCCGTACCCCGATTTGGGATGCCGTACGACGGATTTACGTATGAGCTATATATTGATGATTGATCCGCACTCTTGACTTGGGATGTCTGATTATAGATACGGTATCGGATATGATATTATTGAGGCGGGATCACCGACTATACATATACAGGTATATATATGTATCGACTCAGATGATAGGCGGTTTCCTTACATGTAGTTCAGCTTGTTAGTTCAGCCGTATAGTTTAGTGTAGTTGTTAGATTAGATTAGACTCCTACCTATTTCAAAACTAGCGGATCGTGGGTATTTTAAAAGACAGGTCAAGGGATCTACGGATATTTCAAAAGACGTATCCTTTCTTAAAACTACCGTAGCCCTATTTTCAAAACCCCACGATTCGTGTTATTTCAAATGGCACCATTGTTTAATATTTAGCTCCCGCTCATTATGGTTGCTCGCTCCGGATCGCATACTTACATTGTTATTTCATATTGCATTGTTGATATTATGCTGTTAGGACACCAGCACCATTACCGATGATGCGTATGTACCACGTACACTTACTTGCCGGCTCACACACATCTTCATCGGTAATTGCCATGTCACGTACACCTTAGAAAATATTATTGCTTAACTTAACTTGATAGCTAGTAGTTTGACATAATATTAGTGTACTTATCTTATATGCCAGCTTAGATATTGTAGTTATTACTTGTCACTTCATGCATACTGTTATTCATTGTTATGCCGTATTCATGGATTCTCATGCCTATATTCACTGTTTACATGCTATTGATGACTTGGATTCGGATTTCATGAGATTTCTTGGATTTGGAGGAAAACCGCAAAAACATAAATAACCTTTTTCTCTCTTTTAAAATAAAAAGTGCGGTTTTCCCATGATGTATGAGTCGTCCACCATGAGTTTGCTGATGGATTTCGAGACCCGATTCAAGGAGTGGAGGAACCGTTTCGGATACATGGTGGACCCGGTGTGGTACCCCGGGACAAGAGGATCGTGTTGTTGACGTTGAGCCTGGCAGAGGAGCACTACCGACCGGTGATATTACCCGACGCGTCGGATATCCGGAGGATACCGTCGTGGTCTTGAGATGGATGGTAGGGGCCGGTCTGGACTGACGGCGCCCTAGATATTGTGATTGAGACATTGAGATTTCGAGATATTGAGGTACAGAGACTGTGATACAGAGATATCGAGGTATTGGGATTACGTTTTGTGCCGATGCTAGGCACTGTTTTATGCTGATTTCATTATGATACCTCATTTTAAAAATACAAGGGAAATCTCACTAAATTATGAAAACAGTTTCGTCATTTACATGTATTCTGTTTTCATGCATTCATACCTCATTCATATGATATATTGCTACCTGAGGCACTGACACGGGCACATGGAATTACACTTGGGTTAGATATTATCCCTAACCATTGTTATGGGTTGCTGGTTATATATTTGAGGATATATTATGATCATTGACCTAGGTTGCGTTATTTATGCGATTTCTTTCCGTAGATATTTTTCTATTCACGAGTTGGCAACTCACCCCCGTTGTGCCCCAGTTTCTTGCAGGTTTGCCGTACAGGGTTCTTTACGGCTTTGCGGGCATAGTTTCGTTCGGGTGATTTGCTAGTAGGTGGGTTTACTTGTATCGTACCCCCATTATATATCTTGTATATCATTATTCTGTTGTATCTAGAAGTTCCATCAACCAAACATGTATTTATTTTTGAGATAGAGACCAGTGATGTTATTCTTTCGACCTTAGAGTCGCGCGTTGTATTTCTGCGGTTTTCTTATGGTTTTGAGTTTCCTTTTGAATTTTGATTCTCGCCATTGGCGTTGTATATTATATTCCTTGGGTGGTTGTGACCGTCGATTGACGAAGAGCTAGCTCCCGCTTGGAGATGCCTTTTTATTGATTTCGTATACTATTCTTGTTGTATCCCGTTTGGGAGCCAGTATTTACAAATGAGACTCTGCCGAAATTTTCAGGAAATACTTGATGTTTTTAAAACCGCATAACTCGGCTTATGCTATTAAAACTACTTGATTTTAAATTTGTTTTTCTTCACTCTACTACTTTTCTTGGTTTGGATTTCTGGGTTTTTCGTCTTACTTAGATTACGTAAGCTTCGAGATGTTTCGTTGTCTAAGTGTCGGTCATGTTCCATACTTTTGGGTCGTAACAACAGTGGGAGCCGCAAAAGACTCCGTGACGATCTCGGGTCTACAGACTAACATGTACCAGTGTCACCAGAGGATTACTATCTGACGATAGGTATACTACCACATAGAAGTCCTCGATGAGTCCTGTTCAGTGTACCCAGTCTCCACTGAGCACCCGTATACCATCTTTGATGTCAAACACTAATGGATGTAGGATCATCCATCGCCCATCATATGGGTCAAGAAGCGTATACGCTAGTCTACTTTGGAATATCGATGCCCTTTCTCGATATTCCCTCGACTAGGAACAATTAAAGGATATACTTGTGAACTACCCTGGCCCCACTTGTATGATCTGTTGGAGATAGTGCCCTCAGAGTCAATTATTGGATCACAGGCACGTAATTGCAATGATTGAGGGAGGACCTATCCCAGGAGGACAGTCATAATCGAGATGATAGTATGCTATCTGGTTTATCTTTATCATCGTGTACTGCTTAAGGTGACCTGACAGGTCGCTATTGCACGTTGATAGAGCCCCTAGGATTCTTGCTTGACTGCCAGCAGTATGAGGGCGATCATATACGTGGGAGCTGGTAGTCTATAAGCACATCCTTAAAAGGTCCCTAGTCGTAGGAGTTTCGAGACAGGGCATCGATACTCCATTAGTAGACTAGTGTATACAGTCGAAACCCCGACAAGGGGCGGTGGCCGGTCTCACAAGCCACTGGTGTCAGTTGGTTCACCTAAGATGTATACAGGTGCTCATTGGGTTATGAGTACACCGGACAGGACTCGCCGGGAACATGCTAGTTGGTCTTATACCTGACGTCAGATAGCAGTTCCCTGGTGACATGTGTACAGGTTAGTTCATCGACCTGAGATCGTCATTTGTCTCGTGTGAGTTCCCACTGTGCTTTGATTACTGCCCTACCACGGCTCAAAGGAGTCGTGCAAACAGGTTTTAGTTGGTTACAGTCCCGAGCCACATGGAGGCAGTAAGCGGATCTGCAGGGGTTCGTCTCTCCCGGTATTTGGGGTGAGGTCGCGCTGTGTCTAGAAGAGCCATTACACAAAGCCCTCGGTACAAGTCGTGTCGGAGCGTAGCCTAGAACACCCTGAGATACTACTGGAATACCTACCAGTAAATCTCCTGCCTCGGCCGAGGGCTTTGTGTAATGGCTCTCCTAGACACAGCGTGACCTCACCCCCAATACCGGGAGAGACGAACCCCTGCAGATCCGCTCACTGCCTCCATGTGGCTCGGGACTGTACCCAACTAAAACCTATTTGCACGACTCCTTTGAGCCGTGGTAGGGTAGTAATCAAAGCACAGTGGGAACTCACACGAGACAAATGACGATCTCAGGTCGATGAACTAACCTGTACACATGTCACCAGGGAACTGCTATCTGACGTCAGGTATAAGACCAACTAGCATGTTCCCGGCGAGTCCTGTCCGGTGTACTCATAACCCAATGAGCACCTGTATACATCTTAGGTGAACCAACTGACACCAGTGGCTTGTGAGACCGGCCACCGCCCCTCGTCGGGGTCTCGACTGTATACACTAGTCTACTAATGGAGTATCGATGCCCCATCTCGAAACTCCTACTACTAGGGACCTTTTAAGGATGTGCTTATAGACTACCAGCTCCCACGTATATGATCGCCCTCATACTGCTGGCAGTCAAGCAAGAATCCTAGGGGCTCTATCAACGTGTAATAGCGACCTGTCAGTTCACCTTAAACAGTACACGATGATAAAGATAAACCAGATAGCATACTATCATCTCGAGTAAGACTGTCCTCCTGGGATAGGTCCTCCCTCAATCATTGCAATCACATGCCTGTGATCCAATAATTGACTCTGAGGTCACTATCTCCAACAATCTCCCACTTGCACTCAAGGCTAATTATTGCGATGTCGCATACTCACAGCCCGTATGATACCGAACACCCAACTCCTCTACTAGTCAATCTCACAAAGCTCGTTTGCGAAACTATGGCATTCGAGGAATAGCCTCAGTGAGTGGATCCGCTGGGATGTTTCTTTCTATATCTCTCTATATCTCAAGTTCGTGGAGAAAGCCATCTCCCGAAATGAGCAATACCTGTCTTAGAATGTGTCTGGATGTCTGATGGGACCTAGCTCATAAATGAACTCCAAATCCAAACTTCTTAGACTGTATCATCAACTGAACTTAATCAGTATCCTGCGCCATGCCTCCCTCAGTATTGCCTTGGACCACCTGTCCAAAATACTGCCCCTCATCAGAAGGAAACACTATAACTCTGACAACCTCCTTGTCGTCCAGGTCACCTTGGAAGCCTAGAATGATAACTGTCTCCCGAATAAGGCTGTCGTTATCATATCCCTAGAACATCCACTTGTGTTCTAAAACTGCTTCCGACTGCTTCTCCAGAATTGGATCAATATCAACTTATTGCATCTAGTGCAAAAACAACATCTGGTGTGGTACTTGACATCTCATGATTGACTCAATTCCTGAGCAAGTGATCTGCCAATCATGCACATCCCTCTCCCCTTTAGTCTGTAAGACACTTTTAGAGAGGGTGACTCAATCACCTGCAGGTACACTACCGTGCCAGGAGTCGTCCATTCTAAATACTCTTAGAATGCTGTCTAAGTACCCAGATTGGGAAACCACCCAAATCTAGATCTAAAATCATAGATCTAGTAACCAGTATGTTTGATATAATGTCCAAGTGCCAAGTGGAGAAACCACTGTGTGACGACTAAAGCGTAACCGATCGTAGTATAGGAATATCACTTCCTACTCTGTGTATGTCATCCAAATACCAGGACATCACACCCTACTATCTTCTCAACAGATCCATCGCCTATTCTGATGAAGTCAAATCTATGACTGTCACGTCAGAAATAGATGATCTTTCTCCCCTACATCTGCTTTAGTCTATAAATAGACATAAGCCACATGTCCACCAATGCTTCCACTGCTCCCACTGACTACGATAACCCTCTGGCAGAGTCATATACACATATACTTCTAAGCTAGTTTAGAACGACGCTATACTCATCCTCCTGCCGGGTCTCACAGTCTGGAACAACAGCAATGGCAAGTTTGGGTAAACAAGAACCTCCCTGCCACCGTCCTTGAGCATACCGAAGTACCTCTCGAGTGCCTGAGGTTACCCACCATATCTGTGGAGTGGCTAATGGAATGTCAATCTAGATTCAATCTTTAGGTCCTTATCAAATCTTCAGTAATCGTTTGTGGTTCTGGAATTACTTCCAGTTCTACCATACTCCCACTACTGTTTTCTGAAAAAATCCATTTTTTTTAAAACTGTGGCGAGTCAAGAACAATATCACTATTGATCTTCCAGATGGTAGAAAGTCAACCCTCGTCATAGCCTGGGTCAACCCACAAACAGCCATTACAGAAACGTGCCTTGAGTTGTCCAGTGTCTGGTTTTAATCATAAGCCGGACAACTCCCCGTACCTTAACATCGTTAAGATATGAACTGTTCTATATCCAATATAGAACAAGAGGCACTGATTTAATTGAACCAGATTCAAATCATGCAGCTGTCTCCAGTGCATGTCAACTAAATGGAAGGATGCGATCAGTATTACTCAACTTAGGAATGATTCCAATTATGAGTAACCTGAAAGAGAAGGAAGTTCTCTTATTCATTACTATCAACTGAATACCCTTCACAAGTATCTACATCTCCGATCAGTTTGAAGAATCCCGATACTTGCAACATCTGGTCCTCTACTTTATTCAAATACCTATAACTTCTCAAAATTCAGACCTTGTATTTCCACGAAACACCTGTCTAAAAACTAGAGAAGTCATAAGTAAACTGAATATAGTACGAGGACCAACCCTCTGTCCTGATGGACGCTGGACAACATACAATACTCTGTATAAGTCCCTTGAGTCTGATGACTCATTCACTGTGTGTCGTAGGCTGAAAAACTGTACTTATGGTTAAGAAGAATTACACCGCTGTTTAATGCTCCTTACCTAACCATCCACTTCTATAGGTAAATGTCATCGACATAACTTCAAAAGGTATATCTCACTCTATAAAAATAGACGTATAGATATATCAATTTGAAATTGGTGCATAACCGCGGATATTCAAAACCAAATATTTGCCGTCCGGCAAACAACCCAGGTGACTTCCTCAAATATCACTGATTAGAACGAATCCCGATATAATGAGGATGATCACCCAATTCCCAATAACTTACTCCCACTCATCATCTGTAAAACCTTATAGATGTGAGAATCATACCTGGTAAATACATATCCTGGAGTAAGTGTCTAATCGGAAAATCAGTTTTCCATTAACAGTACACAGTGAAAATGAAACATTGAAATGTTTCGATGGGGTATGCTGGTATTCCTAGTAATGCCTCTTCCATTATCCAGATTCACAACTGTAACCTTGTAATTCTTTGCCATCTTTCTAAATCCCTTTCTATGTCTTTAGGCATTACCTTCTGTACACCCCTTTAGGCCAAATGGTTTTCTTCCTTCCCTACCGTTCGGCACCAGCCTATGGTTTGGAAGAAGACTATCCAATAAGCATAATGGGTGTACTGTCCTAATCCTAGGAGCACTCGCAAAACGAGAGAAGGTGAAGATAAAAGACAACCGAATAAACCTTATTCCTATTTCTCCTGAACCAGAATCCATCCCCGAACTGGAACAAGTTCCTTTCGAGTTCGTATATAACCATATGATGGAGTATCCAATAAACTGTGAATCTTCGTAGTGATACGGAGTGTCCTGGAGAAATACAAAGGTGATTTAGGATTGGCGAAGAAATACTTGGTTTTGTCGTGAATATCAGTCGCAATTTACTTTGCCCTCCTACTAATCCCTTTCTTTGTCTTTACTTTATACCTTCTGTACACCGTTTAGGCTAATTGGCTTTCTTCATTCTCTACCGGTCGGCACCAGCCTAAGGTCTGGAAGAAGACTATCCAATTTGCGTAATAGGTGTACTATCTCCTAAACTAAGGAGTACTCGTAATCTGAGAGAAGGTAAAATGAAAAGACAACTGAATAATCCTATCCGTTTTCTCCAGAACCAGAAACCATCCTCGAATTCCTTCGAGTTCGTATATAACCATACGATGGTTTTGTCCAATAGAAATGGACGTTCGTAGTAATACGGGCCACGGCAGCGCCGCGGCCGTCTATTCGAGGCCAAAATACGAAATCAAAAATTTTCTTAACTTTTAAACTGGCGCTACCGCGGACAATAAACCCGGATCGTAACCATTATCCGATACTAGCTAACTATAGATGGGGTGAGAGATATACCGAGCGATCCGTGTCCTTCGGTCTTCTCGTCGTCGTCCCAATCTCCCGCGGAATCACCATTCGTCGTCTTCACGTCGGAAAGGGCACCACGTAGCCGATTTCTTTTACGGGCTCCCACCTCTGGACCGAGGCAACTCAGACGTGAAGTTGGCTAGCCGACACGTCCAAGAAGTGCTGTAGGCTAGTGTAGAATGGTTGTCTCATTTGGGGTAGTGAAGTTGCCATTAGTGATGGAGGAATGAGGTTATGAAAAATGGTGCTTTCATTTTTCCTAAACAAGAAGAATGAGATGAACAAATATGTGCCACATACAAAAATGGAACTCTCTCATTTTTCCTCTCCCTCTCAAAAATGTGTGGCCGGCCTCCTTGAAGAATGGTGGAGGGAATCAAAATTGCAAAACCATGAAGGGAGGTCATGGTAGTAAAAGCAAGGGGTGACCATATCCAAAAGGAAATGATAACCAAATCAAATCAACCTTCATCTCATTTCTATTCACAAATAAAGCAAAGAATGGATGGAAAAAGAATCTCATCATGATGCCACATAATGCAAGAAAACCCCTCTATAAAATGTTATTTGCAAACTTGCAAATAACCCCCTCCATCGGAAAAGTCCGGCCGGGAAAGAACAAAGGAAAACCGGCCGGAACGGAATGCAAACTGGCAACTCCAGAAAACTGGTCCCGTAATAAATTACAGGAAAACCCCGCTACTGCATATACATGCCCGCATTTGTATTCCCACTGAACACAAATGCAAAGAGACAAAATCTACACTGTACTATACTAGGATCCGGCTTAAACCAAAGCCGGCTAGTAATATCCGTCCGATCCTGATCCGTGCAATACCGCACGTATCTGATCGAACCCTGCCATATAACCATACGACCTCTAGTACAAACTGTCCGATCCTGATCCGTGTAATACCTGTCACGACCCAAAAAACGGAACATGACCGGCACTTAAACTACGAAACGTCTCGAGGCGTACGTAATCTAAGCAAGCCGAAAACCCAGAAATCCAAACCAAGAAAAGTAGTAGAGTGAAGGAAAACCAATTTAAAACAAGTAGTTTTAATAGCATAAGCCGAATTATGCGTTTTTAAAACATCAAGTATTTTCTGAAAATTTCGGCAGAGTCTCCTTTGTAAATACTGGCCCCTAAACGGGATACAACATGAATAGTATACGAAATCAATAAAAATGCATCCCCAAGCGGGAGCTAGCTCTTCGTCAATCGACGGTCACAACCACACAAGCAATATAATATACAACGCCAACGGCGAAGTTCAAAATTCAAAAGGAAACTCAAAACCATAAGAAAACCACAGAAATACAATGCGCGACTCTAAGGTCGAAAGAATAAACATCACTGGTCTCTATCTGAGATAAATACAAGTTTGGTTGATGGAACTTCTAGATACAACTGAATAATAATATACAAGTTATATAATGGGGGGTACGATACAAGTAAACCCACCTACTAGCAAATCACCCGAAGGAAACTATGCCCGCAAGCCGTAATGAAACCTGTACGGCAAACCTGCAAGAAACTGGGGCACAACGGGGGTGAGTTGCCAACTCGTGAATAGAAAAACATCTACGCACAGAAATCGCATAAATAACGCAATCCTAGGTCAATGATTATAATATATCCTCCATTATATATAACATGCAGCCTATAACAAGGCTAGGGTAAATATCTAACCCGAGTGTAATCTCATGTACCCGTGTCAGTGCCTCAGGTAGCAATATATCATATTAATGAGGTATAAATGGATGAAAATAGAATACATGTAAATGAAGAACTGTTTTCATAGTTTAGTGAGATTTCCTTATTTTAAATAGGAGGTACCATAAATGAAATCAGCATAAACAGTGCCCAGCATCGACACAAAACAAGTATCCAAATATCTCGATATCTCTGTGTCGTAATCTCTGTACCTCAAAATCTCAAAAATCTCAATGTCTCAATCACAATATCTAGGGCGCCGTCAGTCCAGACCGGCCCCTACCATCTATCTCAAGACCACGACGGTATCCTCCGGATATCCGACGCGTCAGGTAAATCACCGGTCGGTAGTGATCCCCTGCCAGGCTCAACGTCATCACCACATTCATCTTGCCCCGGGGTACCGCACCGGGCCCCACCACCATGTACCCGTGACGGTTCCTCCACTCCTCGACACGGATCTCCAAAACCACAGCAAACTCATGGTGGACGACACTTTACATCACTAGAAAACCGCAACATTTTATATTTTAGAAGATCATAAGTTGTAAATTTGCGGCTTTCCCCGAAATCCAGAAATATCATAAATCTCAAGAAATCGTCACAAGTGCATATGTCAATGATAATGAACTAGGCATGAACAACTGAATAACAGTATGCATGCAGTGGTAGGTAATAACTACAATGTCTAATATGGCATATAAGGGAAGTACACTAATATCATGTCAAAACTACCAGCTAACAATCTAAGTCAAGCAATTATATTCTCTAAAGTGTACGTGACATGGCTATTACCGATGAAGATGTGTGTGAGCCGGCAAGTAGGTGTACGTGGTATATACGCATCATCGGTAATGGTGCTGGTGTCCTAACAGCATGATATCAATAATGGAATATGTAGCAAAATAAATATGCGAGGCAGAGCGAACAGCAATAATGTGCGGGAGCTGAATACTAGACACAACGATAACTAATCTGCAATAATCTAATATAAGTCCTACGAATGGTGCCTTTTGAAATAACACGAATCATGGGGTTTTGAAATAGGGGCTACGGTATTTTTATGAAAAGATACGTCGTTTTTGAAATATCCGTAGATTCCCTTGAGCTGTCTTTAAAAATGCCCACGATTCGTTAGTTTTATAAATAGGTAAGAAGTCTAATCTAATCTAACAACTACACTAAACTATACGGCTTAACTAACAAGCTGAACTACAGGTAAGGAAACCGCCTATCATCTGAGTCGATACATATACATACCTGTATATGTATAGTCGGTGATCCCGCCTCAATAATATCATATCCGATACCATATCTATAATCAGGCATCCCAAGTCAAGAGTGCGGATCAATCATCAATATAGCTCGTACGTAAATCCGTCGTACGGCATCCTAATCTGGGTACGGGTCAATATCACATTCATCATACTATTCACCTGGTATCCTCTTTATCAAATATCATGATCGGGGTACTGATCTACGTCTAGTACCATACTGATACCGCCTACGTATGCATGGACGTGTGTGAAACACTACGTTAAGGACCCGCTACAACGTCATGTCGTATCTAAGATACGAACCCTGCTATGTCATCGATCTCACGGCCTCAAATCAAATCCCATCGACTCAGCTCAATCCCAAGTATCATCCTCAATCTGTATGTGAACACATAGTCCCATACCCATGTGAACACATAACTATAAAGAATCCCATGAGCACATATCAATAGGAATGTATGCAAGTATGTATGTGTGTATGTGTGTGCAACACTACCCTAGGGTTCGCAACACTAAAGTAATCCAACACACCAATATCCATCCTAAGCATCGTTATTAATCCCAAATAACATATAATAATTGTAGGTGTGTATACGCATCCGTATACACCACCACGGACTGCGGGGGTGCTATACGCCATCCACCCGACTTCTCCCCGTAGATATAAATCTACTCACCTGGTCCTCGCTAGCCAGTGCCGACGCCGCCACGCGCTTGCTTGTCGTCTTGAAGTCCACATGGGGGTACCTACATATCATAACGTACCATATCGCATTAGAACTAAATTTGAAATCGAAACGGCATACGAAAATCAAATCGGCACGCGTATCACGCATAGGTCCTAACCTATCGCCCCACGCATTCAGGAATAGTCAAACCAACGCTCGATGTCGATGTACGAACGTCAAACCATCGAGAAAATCCAATCACACTCATTTGCACATTCACGAACACTAATTTTAATATAAACTAGGTTAAAACTCACAAAAACGCCAATTTCACTTAAAAAGTCATTTTTCCGAAAATCTAGCAAGCACAATTTGCCGTTTTTGTACAAAACACGATGTTTAAATGAATGTAGCGGCCAATATATTTATTAACTATCTTAAATAAGTCGTATAAACAATTTCCGGAATTTAATCTCATTAAATTCCAAAAATCTTAATATTCTAGTTTACAAAATACCCTTTTTAACAATTTCAAAGCAAAATGCACAAACTACAATCTAGCTTAGAATTGCATGATCCAAAACATTAAACGACACTTAATAAAGTTAGTGAAGCCAAGAAAAACCTAATCACATTTTTAATCCCAAGAATTTAACAAATTTCAAAAACCTAGTAAGCAAATTAGCAAAATAACAAAATTTTTAAGCTAGCTATTAGCACTAGCTACTAAAGTTGTATTAACATGACAACAAAGCCTAATTATAACACACAACCATACACCAATTTTATAAACCCTAACTTGCATTCAATTTCACAACTTGGATTCCAAAACTTGCAATTAAACTCACATATCCAAATAACACTTAATTAAATTAGCTTAAGAAATTTGTAACAATTTAAGCAACAAAAAGTTTTAGAATTATACCCAAAAATATATGAAGGTCCACAAGACTCCATGGCCTCCCAAAATGCTCTCTTTTCACAAGGATCCATGCTAAACGGGCTAAGCTAAAATGGGTAGGACTTCGATTTTGATTTTGTGGGATTTTTGGTGGATTTTTGATGCAATTTTTCATGAAGTTTTGAAGGGAAAAGAGGGGAAAATGGAGGGGGGCTGCTGTGGGGAGAAGGAATTTTCGGCCAGAAAAGTGGGTGGGGGAGAGAGAGGGAGGAGAGGAAAATGGGGGGGGGGACAAGGTCAAGGTCAAACAAAGTCAAAAGTCTAACTACTTCACTCATTTTCTTTTCTTTTCTTTCTTTTCTTTTTCCTTGAAAATCAAGTGGGAAAAATATGGTGGGTGCTGAATTCAGCCATGGGGAGGAGTAAGTGGGGTGTGTGGGTGTGGATACGGATGTGGGTGATGAAAATGATAAATACAATACCCCAGGCATCCATTTACGCTAAAAAAAAGCCTTTTTTCTTCAATAATTTCTAAACCGTTTTGGCAAATGATTTCGTTCC